>JAWHQI010001687.1:0-61021 GCA_033032865.1 Dactylorhiza incarnata
TTCAGAAATAGACATCTATATGACATTTTTTAGGAAGTGTTCAACATGAAAGTTGTAGATCTCGTCGAGATCTACAACTTTGATGTTGAACACTTTTCCTAAAATGTCATATAGGACGTCTATTTTTCAAAAGGCGCGTGTCTGCGTATATTACCTAAACTATGCGATTCGCAATTGTTCTGCCCGTGCCGCGCCTTCAGAAATAGACATCCTATATGACATTTTTAGGAAAAGTGTTCAACATGAAAGTTGTAGATCTCGTCGAGATCTACAACTTTGATGTTGAACACTTTTCCTAAAAATGTCATATAGGACGTCTATTTTCAAAAGGCGCGTGTTCTGCGTATATTACCTAAACTATGCGATTCGCAATTGTTCTGCCCGTGCCGCGCCTTCAGAAAATAGACATCCTATATGACATTTTTAGGAAAAGTGTTCAACATGAAAGTTGTAGATCTCGACGAGATCTACAACTTTCATGTTGACACTTTTCCTAAAATGTCATATAGGACGTCTATTTTCAAAAGGCGCGTGTTCTGCGTATATTACCTAAACTATGCGATTCGCAATTGTTCTGCCCGGTGCCGCGCCTTCAGAAAATAGACATCCTATATGACATTTTTAGGAAAAGTGTTCAACATGAAAGTTGTAGATCTCGTCGAGATCTACAACTTTCATGTTGAACACTTTTCCTAAAAATGTCATATAGGACGTCTATTTTCAAAAGGCGCGTGTTCTCTGCGTATATTACCTAAACTATGCGATTCGCAATTGTTCTGCCCGGTGCCGCGCCTTCAGAAAATAGACATCCTATATGACATTTTTAGGAAAAGTGTTCAACATGAAAGTTGTAGATCTCGACGAGATCTACAACTTTGATGTTGAACACTTTTCCTAAAAATGTCATATAGGACGTCTATTTTCAAAAGGCGCGTGTTCTGCGTATATTACCTAAACTATGCGATTCGCAATTGTTCTGCCCGTGCCGCGCCTTCAGAAAATAGACATCCTATATGACATTTTTAGGAAAGTGTTCAACATGAAGTTGTAGATCTCGTCGAGATCTACAACTTTGATGTTGAACACTTTTCCTAAAATGTCATATAGGACGTCTATTTTCAAAAGGCGCGTGTTCTGCGTATATTACCTAAACTATGCGATTCGCAATTGTTCTGCCCGGTGCCGCGCCTTCAGAAATAGACATCCTATATGACATTTTTAGGAAAAGTGTTCAACATGAAAGTTGTAGATCTCGTCGAGATCTACAACTTGATGTTGAACACTTTTCCTAAAAATGTCATATAGGACGTCTATTTTCAAAGGCGCGTGTTCTGCGTATATTACCTAAACTATGCGATTCGCAATTGTTCTGCCCGGTGCCGCGCCTTCAGAAAATAGACATCCTATATGACATTTTTAGGAAAAGTGTTCAACATGAAAGTTGTAGATCTCGTCGAGATCTACAACTTTGATGTTGAACACTTTTCCTAAAAATGTCATATAGGACGTCTATTTTCAAAAGGCGCGTGTTCTGCGTATATTACCTAAACTATGCGATTCGCAATTGTTCTGCCCGGTGCGCGCCTTCAGAAAATAGACATCCTATATGACTTTTTAGGAAAAGTGTTCAACATGAAAGTTGTAGATCTCGTCGAGATCTACAACTTTGATGTTGAACACTTTTCCTAAAAATGTCATATAGGACGTCTATTTTCAAAAGGCGCGTGTTCTGCGTATATTACCTAAACTATGCGATTCGCAATTGTTCTGCCCGGTGCGCGCCTTCAGAAAATAGACATCCTATATGACATTTTTAGGAAAAGTTCAACATGAAAGTTGTAGATCTCGACGAGATCTACAACTTTGATGTTGAACACTTTTCCTAAAAATGTCATATAGGACGTCTATTTTCAAAAGGCGCGTGTTCTGCGTATATTACCTAAACTATGCGATTCGCAATTGTTCTGCCCGTGCCGCGCGCCTTCAGAAAATAGACATCCTATATGACATTTTTAGGAAAAGTGTTCAACATGAAAGTTGTAGATCTCGTCGAGATCTACAACTTTGATGTTGAACACTTTTCCTAAAATGTCATATAGGACGTCTATTTTCAAAAGGCGCGTGTTCTGCGTATATTACCTAAACTATGCGATTCGCAATTGTTCTGCCCGGTGCCGCGCCTTCAGAAAATAGACATCCTATATGACATTTTTAGGAAAAGTGTTCAACATGAAAGTTGTAGATCTCGTCGAGATCTACAACTTTGATGTTGAACACTTTTCCTAAAAATGTCATATAGGACGTCTATTTTCAAAAGGCGCGTGTTCTGCGTATATTACCTAAACTATGCGATTCGCATTGTTCTGCCCGGTGCCGCGCCTTCAGAAAATAGACATCCTATATGACATTTTTAGAAAAGTGTTCACATGAAGTTGTAGATTCGAGATCGAGATCTACACTTTGATGTTGAACACTTTTCCTAAAAATGTCATATAGGACGTCTATTTTCAAAGGCGCGTGTTCTGCGTATATTACCTAAACTATGCGATTCGCAATTGTTCTGCCCGGTGCGCGCCTTCAAAAATAGACATCCTATATGACATTTTTAGAAAAGTGTTCAACATGAAAGTTGTAGATCTCGTCGAGATCTACAACTTTGATGTTGAACACTTTTCCTAAAAATGTCATATAGGACGTCTATTTTCAAAAGGCGCGTGTTCTGCGTATATTACCTAAACTATGCGATTCGCAATTGTTCTGCCCGGTGCCGCGCCTTCAGAAATAGACATCCTATATGACATTTTTAGGAAAAGTGTTCAACATGAAAGTTGTAGATCTCGTCGAGATCTACAACTTTCATGTTGAACACTTTTCCTAAAATGTCATATAGGACGTCTATTTTCAAAAGGCGCGTGTTCTGCGTATATTACCTAAACTATGCGATTCGCAATTGTTCTGCCCGGTGCCGCGCCTTCAGAAAATAGACATCCTATATGACATTTTTAGGAAAAGTGTTCAACATGAAAGTTGTAGATCTCGTCGAGATCTACAACTTTGATGTTGAACACTTTTCCTAAAATGTCATATAGGACGTCTATTTTCAAAAGGCGCGTGTTCTGCGTATATTACCTAAACTATGCGATTCGCAATTGTTCTGCCCGGTGCCGCGCCTTCAGAAAATAGACATCCTATATGACATTTTTAGGAAAAGTGTTCAACATGAAAGTTGTAGATCTCGTCGAGATCTACAACTTTGATGTTGAACACTTTTCCTAAAAATGTCATATAGGACGTCTATTTTCAAAAGGCGCGTGTTCTGCGTATATTACCTAAACTATGCGATTCGCAATTGTTCTGCCCGGTGCCGCGCCTTCAGAAAATAGACATCCTATATGACATTTTTAGGAAAAGTGTTCAACATGAAAGTTGTAGATCTCGTCGAGATCTACAACTTTGATGTTGAACACTTTTCCTAAAAATGTCATATAGGACGTCTATTTTCAAAAGGCGCGTGTTCTGCGTATATTACCTAAACTATGCGATTCGCAATTGTTCTGCCCGGTGCCGCGCCTTCAGAAAATAGACATCCTATATGACATTTTTAGGAAAGTGTTCAACATGAAAGTTGTAGATCTCGTCGAGATCTACAACTTTGATGTTGAACACTTTTCCTAAAAATGTCATATAGGACGTCTATTTTCAAAAGGCGCGTGTTCTGCGTATATTACCTAAACTATGCGATTCGCAATTGTTCTGCCCGGTGCCGCGCCTTCAGAAATAGACATCCTATATGACATTTTTAGGAAAAGTGTTCAACATGAAAGTTGTAGATCTCGTCGAGATCTACAACTTTGATGTTGAACACTTTTCCTAAAAATGTCATATAGGACGTCTATTTTCAAAGGCGCGTGTTCTGCGTATATTACCTAAACTATGCGATTCGCAATTGTTCTGCCGGTGCCGCGCCTTCAGAAAATAGACATCCTATATGACATTTTTAGGAAAAGTGTTCAACATGAAGTTGTAGATCTCGTCGAGATCTACAACTTTGATGTTGAACACTTTTCCTAAAAATGTCATATAGGACGTCTATTTTCAAAAGGCGCGTGTTCTGCGTATATTACCTAAACTATGCGATTCGCAATTGTTCTGCCCGGTGCCGCGCCTTCAGAAAATAGACATCCTATATGACATTTTTAGGAAAAGTGTTCAACATGAAAGTTGTAGATCTCGACGATCCTAAAAATGTCATATAGGACGTCTATTTTCAAAAGGCGCGTGTTCTGCGTATATTACCTAAACTATGCGATTCGCAATTGTTCTGCCCGTGCCGCGCCTTCAGAAAATAGACATCCTATATGACATTTTTAGGAAAAGTGTTCAACATGAAAGTTGTAGATCTCGTCGAGATCTACAACTTTGATGTTGAACACTTTTCCTAAAAATGTCATATAGGACGTCTATTTTCAAAAGGCGCGTGTTCTGCGTATATTACCTAAACTATGCGATTCGCAATTGTTCTGCCCGGTGCCGCGCCTTCAGAAAAGACATCCTATATGACATTTTTAGAAAAGTGTTCAACATGAAAGTTGTAGATCTCGTCGAGATCTACAACTTTGATGTTGAACACTTTTCCTAAAATGTCATATAGGACGTCTATTTTCAAAGGCGCGTGTTCTGCGTATATTACCTAAACTATGCGATTCGCATTGTTCTGCCCGGTGCCGCGCCTTCAGAAAATAGACATCCTATATGACATTTTTAGGAAAAGTGTTCAACATGAAAGTTGTAGATCTCGTCGAGATCTACAACTTTGATGTTGAACACTTTTCCTAAAAATGTCATATAGGACGTCTATTTTCAAAAGGCGCGTGTTCTGCGTATATTACCTAAACTATGCGATTCGCAATTGTTCTGCCCGGTGCCGCGCCTTCAGAAAATAGACATCCTATATGACATTTTTAGGAAAAGTGTTCAACATGAAAGTTGTAGATCTCGACTTTGATGTTGAACACTTTTCCTAAAAATGTCATATAGGACGTCTATTTTCAAAAGGCGCGTGTTCTGCGTATATTACCTAAACTATGCGATTCGCAATTGTTCTGCCCGGTGCCGCGCCTTCAGAAAATAGACATCCTATATGACATTTTTAGGAAAGTGTTCAACATGAAAGTTCTAGATCTCGTCATATAGGACGTCTATTTTCAAAGGCGCGTGTTCTGCGTATATTACCTAAACTATGCGATTCGCAATTGTTCTGCCCGGTGCCGCGCCTTCAGAAAATAGACATCCTATATGACATTTTTAGGAAAAGTGTTCAACATGAAAGTTGTAGATCTCGTCGAGATCTACAACTTTGATGTTGAACACTTTTCCTAAAAATGTCATATAGGACGTCTATTTTCAAAAGGCGCGTGTTCTGCGTATATTACCTAAACTATGCGATTCGCAATTGTTCTGCCCGGTGCCGCGCCTTCAGAAAATAGACATCCTATATGACATTTTTAGGAAAAGTGTTCAACATGAAAGTTGTAGATCTCGTCGAGATCTACAACTTTGATGTTGAACACTTTTCCTAAAAATGTCATATAGGACGTCTATTTTCAAAAGGCGCGTGTTCTGCGTATATTACCTAAACTATGCGATTCGCAATTGTTCTGCCCGGTGCCGCGCCTTCAGAAAATAGACATCCTATATGACATTTTTAGGAAAAGTGTTCAACATGAAAGTTGTAGATCTCGTCGAGATCTACAACTTTGATGTTGAACACTTTTCCTAAAAATGTCATATAGGACGTCTATTTTCAAAAGGCGCGTGTTCTGCGTATATTACCTAAACTATGCGATTCGCAATTGTTCTGCCCGGTGCCGCGCCTTCAGAAAATAGACATCCTATATGACATTTTTAGGAAAAGTGTTCAACATGAAAGTTGTAGATCTCGTCGAGATCTACAACTTTGATGTTGAACACTTTTCCTAAAAATGTCATATAGGACGTCTATTTTCAAAAGGCGCGTGTTCTGCGTATATTACCTAAACTATGCGATTCGCAATTGTTCTGCCCGGTGCCGCGCCTTCAGAAAATAGACATCCTATATGACATTTTTAGGAAAAGTGTTCAACATGAAAGTTGTAGATCTCGTCGAGATCTACAACTTTGATGTTGAACACTTTTCCTAAAAATGTCATATAGGACGTCTATTTTCAAAAGGCGCGTGTTCTGCGTATATTACCTAAACTATGCGATTCGCAATTGTTCTGCCCGTGCCGCGCCTTCAGAAAATAGACATCCTATATGACATTTTTAGGAAAAGTGTTCAACATGAAAGTTGTAGATCTCGTCGAGATCTACAACTTTGATGTTGAACACTTTTCCTAAAAATGTCATATAGGACGTCTATTTTCAAAAGGCGCGTGTTCTGCGTATATTACCTAAACTATGCGATTCGCAATTGTTCTGCCCGGTGCCGCGCCTTCAGAAAATAGACATCCTATATGACATTTTTAGGAAAAGTGTTCAACATGAAAGTTGTAGATCTCGTCGAGATCTACAACTTTGATGTTGAACACTTTTCCTAAAAATGTCATATAGGACGTCTATTTTCAAAAGGCGCGTGTTCTGCGTATATTACCTAAACTATGCGATTCGCAATTGTTCTGCCCGGTGCCGCGCCTTCAGAAAATAGACATCCTATATGACATTTTTAGGAAAAGTGTTCAACATGAAAGTTGTAGATCTCGTCGAGATCTACAACTTTGATGTTGAACACTTTTCCTAAAAATGTCATATAGGACGTCTATTTTCAAAGGCGCGTGTTCTGCGTATATTACCTAAACTATGCGATTCGCAATTGTTCTGCCCGGTGCCGCGCCTTCAGAAAATAGACATCCTATATGACATTTTTAGGAAAGTGTTCAACATGAAAGTTGTAGATCTCGACGAGATCTACAACTTTGATGTTGAACACTTTTCCTTTTCCTAAAATGTCATATAGGACGTCTATTTTCAAAAGGCGCGTGTTCTGCGTATATTACCTAAACTATGCGATTCGCAATTGTTCTGCCCGTGCCGCGCCTTCAGAAAATAGACATCCTATATGACATTTTTAGGAAAGTGTTCAACATGAAAGTTGTAGATCTCGCGAGATCTACAACTGATGTTGAACGATCTACAACTTTGATGTTGAACACTTTTCCTAAAAATGTCATATAGGACGTCTATTTTCAAAAGGCGCGTGTTCTGCGTATATTACCTAAACTATGCGATTCGCAATTGTTCTGCCCGTGCCGCGCCTTCAGAAAATAGACATCCTATATGACATTTTTAGGAAAAGTGTTCAACATGAAAGTTGTAGATCTCGTCGAGATCTACAACTTTGATGTTGAACACTTTTCCTAAAAATGTCATATAGGACGTCTATTTTCAAAAGGCGCGTGTTCTGCGTATATTACCTAAACTATGCGATTCGCAATTGTTCTGCCCGGTGCCGCGCCTTCAGAAAATAGACATCCTATATGACATTTTTAGGAAAAGTGTTCAACATGAAAGTTGTAGATCTCGTCGAGATCTACAACTTTGATGTTGAACACTTTTCCTAAAAATGTCATATAGGACGTCTATTTTCAAAAGGCGCGTGTTCTGCGTATATTACCTAAACTATGCGATTCGCAATTGTTCTGCCCGGTGCCGCGCCTTCAGAAAATAGACATCCTATATGACATTTTTAGGAAAAGTGTTCAACATGAAAGTTGTAGATCTCGTCGAGATCTACAACTTTGATGTTGAACACTTTTCCTAAAAATGTCATATAGGACGTCTATTTTCAAAAGGCGCGTGTTCTGCGTATATTACCTAAACTATGCGATTCGCAATTGTTCTGCCCGGTGCCGCGCCTTCAGAAAATAGACATCCTATATGACATTTTTAGGAAAAGTGTTCAACATGAAAGTTGTAGATCTCGTCGAGATCTACAACTTTGATGTTGAACACTTTTCCTAAAAATGTCATATAGGACGTCTATTTTCAAAAGGCGCGTGTTCTGCGTATATTACCTAAACTATGCGATTCGCAATTGTTCTGCCCGGTGCCGCGCCTTCAGAAAATAGACATCCTATATGACATTTTTAGGAAAAGTGTTCAACATGAAAGTTGTAGATCTCGTCGAGATCTACAACTTTGATGTTGAACACTTTTCCTAAAAATGTCATATAGGACGTCTATTTTCAAAAGGCGCGTGTTCTGCGTATATTACCTAAACTATGCGATTCGCAATTGTTCTGCCCGGTGCCGCGCCTTCAGAAAATAGACATCCTATATGACATTTTTAGGAAAAGTGTTCAACATGAAAGTTGTAGATCTCGTCGAGATCTACAACTTTGATGTTGAACACTTTTCCTAAAAATGTCATATAGGACGTCTATTTTCAAAAGGCGCGTGTTCTGCGTATATTACCTAAACTATGCGATTCGCAATTGTTCTGCCCGGTGCCGCGCCTTCAGAAAATAGACATCCTATATGACATTTTTAGGAAAAGTGTTCAACATGAAAGTTGTAGATCTCGTCGAGATCTACAACTTTGATGTTGAACACTTTTCCTAAAAATGTCATATAGGACGTCTATTTTCAAAAGGCGCGTGTTCTGCGTATATTACCTAAACTATGCGATTCGCAATTGTTCTGCCCGGTGCCGCGCCTTCAGAAAATAGACATCCTATATGACATTTTTAGGAAAAGTGTTCAACATGAAAGTTGTAGATCTCGTCGAGATCTACAACTTTGATGTTGAACACTTTTCCTAAAAATGTCATATAGGACGTCTATTTTCAAAAGGCGCGTGTTCTGCGTATATTACCTAAACTATGCGATTCGCAATTGTTCTGCCCGGTGCCGCGCCTTCAGAAAATAGACATCCTATATGACATTTTTAGGAAAGTGTTCAACATGAAAGTTGTAGATCTCGTCGAGATCTACAACTTTGATGTTGAACACTTTTCCTAAAAATGTCATATAGGACGTCTATTTTCAAAAGGCGCGTGTTCTGCGTATATTACCTAAACTATGCGATTCGCAATTGTTCTGCCCGGTGCCGCGCCTTCAGAAAATAGACATCCTATATGACATTTTTAGGAAAAGTGTTCAACATGAAAGTTGTAGATCTCGTCGAGATCTACAACTTTGATGTTGAACACTTTTCCTAAAAATGTCATATAGGACGTCTATTTTCAAAAGGCGCGTGTTCTGCGTATATTACCTAAACTATGCGATTCGCAATTGTTCTGCCCGGTGCCGCGCCTTCAGAAAATAGACATCCTATATGACATTTTTAGGAAAAGTGTTCAACATGAAAGTTGTAGATCTCGTCGAGATCTACAACTTTGATGTTGAACACTTTTCCTAAAAATGTCATATAGGACGTCTATTTTCAAAAGGCGCGTGTTCTGCGTATATTACCTAAACTATGCGATTCGCAATTGTTCTGCCCGGTGCCGCGCCTTCAGAAAATAGACATCCTATATGACATTTTTAGGAAAAGTGTTCAACATGAAAGTTGTAGATCTCGTCGAGATCTACAACTTTGATGTTGAACACTTTTCCTAAAAATGTCATATAGGACGTCTATTTTCAAAAGGCGCGTGTTCTGCGTATATTACCTAAACTATGCGATTCGCAATTGTTCTGCCCGGTGCCGCGCCTTCAGAAAATAGACATCCTATATGACATTTTTAGGAAAAGTGTTCAACATGAAAGTTGTAGATCTCGTCGAGATCTACAACTTTGATGTTGAACACTTTTCCTAAAAATGTCATATAGGACGTCTATTTTCAAAAGGCGCGTGTTCTGCGTATATTACCTAAACTATGCGATTCGCAATTGTTCTGCCCGGTGCCGCGCCTTCAGAAAATAGACATCCTATATGACATTTTTAGGAAAAGTGTTCAACATGAAAGTTGTAGATCTCGTCGAGATCTACAACTTTGATGTTGAACACTTTTCCTAAAAATGTCATATAGGACGTCTATTTTCAAAAGGCGCGTGTTCTGCGTATATTACCTAAACTATGCGATTCGCAATTGTTCTGCCCGGTGCCGCGCCTTCAGAAAATAGACATCCTATATGACATTTTTAGGAAAAGTGTTCAAAAGTTGTAGATCTCGTCGAGATCTACAACTTTGATGTTGAACACTTTTCCTAAAAATGTCATATAGGACGTCTATTTTCAAAAGGCGCGTGTTCTGCGTATATTACCTAAACTATGCGATTCGCAATTGTTCTGCCCGGTGCCGCGCCTTCAGAAAATAGACATCCTATATGACATTTTTAGGAAAGTGTTCAACATGAAAGTTGTAGATCTCGTCGAGATCTACAACTTTGATGTTGAACACTTTTCCTAAAAATGTCATATAGGACGTCTATTTTCAAAAGGCGCGTGTTCTGCGTATATTACCTAAACTATGCGATTCGCAATTGTTCTGCCCGGTGCCGCGCCTTCAGAAAATAGACATCCTATATGACATTTTTAGGAAAAGTGTTCAACATGAAAGTTGTAGATCTCGTCGAGATCTACAACTTTGATGTTGAACACTTTTCCTAAAAATGTCATATAGGACGTCTATTTTCAAAAGGCGCGTGTTCTGCGTATATTACCTAAACTATGCGATTCGCAATTGTTCTGCCCGGTGCCGCGCCTTCAGAAAATAGACATCCTATATGACATTTTTAGGAAAAGTGTTCAACATGAAAGTTGTAGATCTCGTCATATATGGACGTCTATTTTCAAAAGGCGCGTGTTCTGCGTATATTACCTAAACTATGCGATTCGCAATTGTTCTGCCCGGTGCCGCGCCTTCAGAAAATAGACATCCTATATGACATTTTTAGGAAAAGTGTTCAACATGAAAGTTGTAGATCTCGTCGAGATCTACAACTTTGATGTTGAACACTTTTCCTAAAAATGTCATATAGGACGTCTATTTTCAAAAGGCGCGTGTTCTGCG
Organism: Dactylorhiza incarnata; assembly: GCA_033032865.1. Taxonomy (NCBI): domain Eukaryota; kingdom Viridiplantae; phylum Streptophyta; class Magnoliopsida; order Asparagales; family Orchidaceae; genus Dactylorhiza; species Dactylorhiza incarnata. The sequence goes on from JAWHQI010001687.1 coordinate 10,995, forward strand.
TATATTACCTAAACTATGCGATTCGCAATTGTTCTGCCCGGTGCCGCGCCTTCAGAAAATAGACATCCTATATGACATTTTTAGGAAAAGTGTTCAACATGAAAGTTGTAGATCTCGTCGAGATCTACAACTTTGATGTTGAACACTTTTCCTAAAAATGTCATATAGGACGTCTATTTTCAAAAGGCGCGTGTTCTGCGTATATTACCTAAACTATGCGATTCGCAATTGTTCTGCCCGGTGCCGCGCCTTCAGAAAATAGACATCCTATATGACATTTTTAGGAAAAGTGTTCAACATGAAAGTTGTAGATCTCGTCGAGATCTACAACTTTGATGTTGAACACTTTTCCTAAAAATGTCATATAGGACGTCTATTTTCAAAAGGCGCGTGTTCTGCGTATATTACCTAAACTATGCGATTCGCAATTGTTCTGCCCGGTGCCGCGCCTTCAGAAAATAGACATCCTATATGACATTTTTAGGAAAAGTGTTCAACATGAAAGTTGTAGATCTCGTCGAGATCTACAACTTTGATGTTGAACACTTTTCCTAAAAATGTCATATAGGACGTCTATTTTCAAAAGGCGCGTGTTCTGCGTATATTACCTAAACTATGCGATTCGCAATTGTTCTGCCCGGTGCCGCGCCTTCAGAAAATAGACATCCTATATGACATTTTTAGGAAAAGTGTTCAACATGAAAGTTGTAGATCTCGTCGAGATCTACAACTTTGATGTTGAACACTTTTCCTAAAAATGTCATATAGGACGTCTATTTTCAAAAGGCGCGTGTTCTGCGTATATTACCTAAACTATGCGATTCGCAATTGTTCTGCCCGGTGCCGCGCCTTCAGAAAATAGACATCCTATATGACATTTTTAGGAAAAGTGTTCAACATGAAAGTTGTAGATCTCGTCGAGATCTACAACTTTGATGTTGAACACTTTTCCTAAAAATGTCATATAGGACGTCTATTTTCAAAGGCGCGTGTTCTGCGTATATTACCTAAACTATGCGATTCGCAATTGTTCTGCCCGGTGCCGCGCCTTCAGAAAATAGACATCCTATATGACATTTTTAGGAAAAGTGTTCAACATGAAAGTTGTAGATCTCGTCGAGATCTACAACTTTGATGTTGAACACTTTTCCTAAAAATGTCATATAGGACGTCTATTTTCAAAAGGCGCGTGTTCTGCGTATATTACCTAAACTATGCGATTCGCAATTGTTCTGCCCGGTGCCGCGCCTTCAGAAAATAGACATCCTATATGACATTTTTAGGAAAAGTGTTCAACATGAAAGTTGTAGATCTCGTCGAGATCTACAACTTTGATGTTGAACACTTTTCCTAAAAATGTCATATAGGACGTCTATTTTCAAAGGCGCGTGTTCTGCGTATATTACCTAAATTGTTCTGCCCGTTGCCGCGCCTTCAGAAAATAGACATCCTATATGACATTTTTAGGAAAAGTGTTCAACATGAAAGTTGTAGATCTCGTCGAGATCTACAACTTTGATGTTGAACACTTTTCCTAAAAATGTCATATAGGACGTCTATTTTCAAAAGGCGCGTGTTCTGCGTATATTACCTAAACTATGCGATTCGCAATTGTTCTGCCCGGTGCCGCGCCTTCAGAAAATAGACATCCTATATGACATTTTTAGGAAAAGTGTTCAACATGAAAGTTGTAGATCTCGTCGAGATCTACAACTTTGATGTTGAACACTTTTCCTAAAAATGTCATATAGGACGTCTATTTTCAAAAGGCGCGTGTTCTGCGTATATTACCTAAACTATGCGATTCGCAATTGTTCTGCCCGGTGCCGCGCCTTCAGAAAATAGACATCCTATATGACATTTTTAGGAAAAGTGTTCAACATGAAAGTTGTAGATCTCGTCGAGATCTACAACTTTGATGTTGAACACTTTTCCTAAAAATGTCATATAGGACGTCTATTTTCAAAAGGCGCGTGTTCTGCGTATATTACCTAAACTATGCGATTCGCAATTGTTCTGCCCGGTGCCGCGCCTTCAGAAAATAGACATCCTATATGACATTTTTAGGAAAAGTGTTCAACATGAAAGTTGTAGATCTCGTCGAGATCTACAACTTTGATGTTGAACACTTTTCCTAAAAATGTCATATAGGACGTCTATTTTCAAAAGGCGCGTGTTCTGCGTATATTACCTAAACTATGCGATTCGCAATTGTTCTGCCCGGTGCCGCGCCTTCAGAAAATAGACATCCTATATGACATTTTTAGGAAAAGTGTTCAACATGAAAGTTGTAGATCTCGTCGAGATCTACAACTTTGATGTTGAACACTTTTCCTAAAAATGTCATATAGGACGTCTATTTTCAAAAGGCGCGTGTTCTGCGTATATTACCTAAACTATGCGATTCGCAATTGTTCTGCCCGGTGCCGCGCCTTCAGAAAATAGACATCCTATATGACATTTTTAGGAAAAGTGTTCAACATGAAAGTTGTAGATCTCGTCGAGATCTACAACTTTGATGTTGAACACTTTTCCTAAAAATGTCATATAGGACGTCTATTTTCAAAAGGCGCGTGTTCTGCGTATATTACCTAAACTATGCGATTCGCAATTGTTCTGCCCGGTGCCGCGCCTTCAGAAAATAGACATCCTATATGACATTTTTAGGAAAAGTGTTCAACATGAAAGTTGTAGATCTCGTCGAGATCTACAACTTTGATGTTGAACACTTTTCCTAAAAATGTCATATAGGACGTCTATTTTCAAAAGGCGCGTGTTCTGCGTATATTACCTAAACTATGCGATTCGCAATTGTTCTGCCCGGTGCCGCGCCTTCAGAAAATAGACATCCTATATGACATTTTTAGGAAAAGTGTTCAACATGAAAGTTGTAGATCTCGTCGAGATCTACAACTTTGATGTTGAACACTTTTCCTAAAAATGTCATATAGGACGTCTATTTTCAAAGGGCGCGTGTTCTGCGTATATTACCTAAACTATGCGATTCGCAATTGTTCTGCCCGGTGCCGCGCCTTCAGAAAATAGACATCCTATATGACATTTTTAGGAAAAGTGTTCAACATGAAAGTTGTAGATCTCGTCATATAGGACGTCTATTTTCAAAAGGCGCGTGTTCTGCGTATATTACCTAAACTATGCGATTCGCAATTGTTCTGCCCGGTGCCGCGCCTTCAGAAAATAGACATCCTATATGACATTTTTAGGAAAAGTGTTCAACATGAAAGTTGTAGATCTCGTCGAGATCTACAACTTTGATGTTGAACACTTTTCCTAAAAATGTCATATAGGACGTCTATTTTCAAAAGGCGCGTGTTCTGCGTATATTACCTAAACTATGCGATTCGCAATTGTTCTGCCCGGTGCCGCGCCTTCAGAAAATAGACATCCTATATGACATTTTTAGGAAAAGTGTTCAACATGAAAGTTGTAGATCTCGTCGAGATCTACAACTTTGATGTTGAACACTTTTCCTAAAAATGTCATATAGGACGTCTATTTTCAAAAGGCGCGTGTTCTGCGTATATTACCTAAACTATGCGATTCGCAATTGTTCTGCCCGGTGCCGCGCCTTCAGAAAATAGACATCCTATATGACATTTTTAGGAAAAGTGTTCAACATGAAAGTTGTAGATCTCGTCGAGATCTACAACTTTGATGTTGAACACTTTTCCTAAAAATGTCATATAGGACGTCTATTTTCAAAAGGCGCGTGTTCTGCGTATATTACCTAAACTATGCGATTCGCAATTGTTCTGCCCGGTGCCGCGCCTTCAGAAAATAGACATCCTATATGACATTTTTAGGAAAAGTGTTCAACATGAAAGTTGTAGATCTCGTCGAGATCTACAACTTTGATGTTGAACACTTTTCCTAAAAATGTCATATAGGACGTCTATTTTCAAAAGGCGCGTGTTCTGCGTATATTACCTAAACTATGCGATTCGCAATTGTTCTGCCCGGTGCCGCGCCTTCAGAAAATAGACATCCTATATGACATTTTTAGGAAAAGTGTTCAACATGAAAGTTGTAGATCTCGTCGAGATCTACAACTTTGATGTTGAACACTTTTCCTAAAAATGTCATATAGGACGTCTATTTTCAAAAGGCGCGTGTTCTGCGTATATTACCTAAACTATGCGATTCGCAATTGTTCTGCCCGGTGCCGCGCCTTCAGAAAATAGACATCCTATATGACATTTTTAGGAAAAGTGTTCAACATGAAAGTTGTAGATCTCGTCGAGATCTACAACTTTGATGTTGAACACTTTTCCTAAAAATGTCATATAGGACGTCTATTTTCAAAAGGCGCGTGTTCTGCGTATATTACCTAAACTATGCGATTCGCAATTGTTCTGCCCGGTGCCGCGCCTTCAGAAAATAGACATCCTATATGACATTTTTAGGAAAAGTGTTCAACATGAAAGTTGTAGATCTCGTCGAGATCTACAACTTTGATGTTGAACACTTTTCCTAAAAATGTCATATAGGACGTCTATTTTCAAAGGCGCGTGTTCTGCGTATATTACCTAAACTATGCGATTCGCAATTGTTCTGCCCGGTGCCGCGCCTTCAGAAAATAGACATCCTATATGACATTTTTAGGAAAAGTGTTCAACATGAAAGTTGTAGATCTCGTCGAGATCTACAACTTTGATGTTGAACACTTTTCCTAAAAATGTCATATAGGACGTCTATTTTCAAAAGGCGCGTGTTCTGCGTATATTACCTAAACTATGCGATTCGCAATTGTTCTGCCCGGTGCCGCGCCTTCAGAAAATAGACATCCTATATGACATTTTTAGGAAAAGTGTTCAACATGAAAGTTGTAGATCTCGTCGAGATACAACGTCTATTTTCAAAAGGCGCGTGTTCTGCGTATATTACCTAAACTATGCGATTCGCAATTGTTCTGCCCGGTGCCGCGCCTTCAGAAAATAGACATCCTATATGACATTTTTAGGAAAAGTGTTCAACATGAAAGTTGTAGATCTCGTCGAGATCTACAACTTTGATGTTGAACACTTTTCCTAAAAATGTCATATAGGACGTCTATTTTCAAAAGGCGCGTGTTCTGCGTATATTACCTAAACTATGCGATTCGCAATTGTTCTGCCCGGTGCCGCGCCTTCAGAAAATAGACATCCTATATGACATTTTTAGGAAAAGTGTTCAACATGAAAGTTGTAGATCTCGTCGAGATCTACAACTTTGATGTTGAACACTTTTCCTAAAAATGTCATATAGGACGTCTATTTTCAAAAGGCGCGTGTTCTGCGTATATTACCTAAACTATGCGATTCGCAATTGTTCTGCCCGGTGCCGCGCCTTCAGAAAATAGACATCCTATATGACATTTTTAGGAAAAGTGTTCAACATGAAAGTTGTAGATCTCGTCGAGATCTACAACTTTGATGTTGAACACTTTTCCTAAAAATGTCATATAGGACGTCTATTTTCAAAAGGCGCGTGTTCTGCGTATATTACCTAAACTATGCGATTCGCAATTGTTCTGCCCGGTGCCGCGCCTTCAGAAAATAGACATCCTATATGACATTTTTAGGAAAAGTGTTCAACATGAAAGTTGTAGATCTCGTCGAGATCTACAACTTTGATGTTGAACACTTTTCCTAAAAATGTCATATAGGACGTCTATTTTCAAAAGGCGCGTGTTCTGCGTATATTACCTAAACTATGCGATTCGCAATTGTTCTGCCCGGTGCCGCGCCTTCAGAAAATAGACATCCTATATGACATTTTTAGGAAAAGTGTTCAACATGAAAGTTGTAGATCTCGTCGAGATCTACAACTTTGATGTTGAACACTTTTCCTAAAAATGTCATATAGGACGTCTATTTTCAAAAGGCGCGTGTTCTGCGTATATTACCTAAACTATGCGATTCGCAATTGTTCTGCCCGGTGCCGCGCCTTCAGAAAATAGACATCCTATATGACATTTTTAGGAAAAGTGTTCAACATGAAAGTTGTAGATCTCGTCGAGATCTACAACTTTGATGTTGAACACTTTTCCTAAAAATGTCATATAGGACGTCTATTTTCAAAAGGCGCGTGTTCTGCGTATATTACCTAAACTATGCGATTCGCAATTGTTCTGCCCGGTGCCGCGCCTTCAGAAAATAGACATCCTATATGACATTTTTAGGAAAAGTGTTCAACATGAAAGTTGTAGATCTCGTCGAGATCTACAACTTTGATGTTGAACACTTTTCCTAAAAATGTCATATAGGACGTCTATTTTCAAAAGGCGCGTGTTCTGCGTATATTACCTAAACTATGCGATTCGCAATTGTTCTGCCCGGTGCCGCGCCTTCAGAAAATAGACATCCTATATGACATTTTTAGGAAAAGTGTTCATGAAAGTTGTAGATCTCGTCGAGATCTACAACTTTGATGTTGAACACTTTTCCTAAAAATGTCATATAGGACGTCTATTTTCAAAAGGCGCGTGTTCTGCGTATATTACCTAAACTATGCGATTCGCAATTGTTCTGCCCGGTGCCGCGCCTTCAGAAAATAGACATCCTATATGACATTTTTAGGAAAAGTGTTCAACATGAAAGTTGTAGATCTCGTCGAGATCTACAACTTTGATGTTGAACACTTTTCCTAAAAATGTCATATAGGACGTCTATTTTCAAAAGGCGCGTGTTCTGCGTATATTACCTAAACTATGCGATTCGCAATTGTTCTGCCCGGTGCCGCGCCTTCAGAAAATAGACATCCTATATGACATTTTTAGGAAAAGTGTTCAACATGAAAGTTGTCTAGATCTCGTCATATAGGACGTCTATTTTCAAAAGGCGCGTGTTCTGCGTATATTACCTAAACTATGCGATTCGCAATTGTTCTGCCCGGTGCCGCGCCTTCAGAAAATAGACATCCTATATGACATTTTTAGGAAAAGTGTTCAACATGAAAGTTGTAGATCTCGTCGAGATCTACAACTTTGATGTTGAACACTTTTCCTAAAAATGTCATATAGGACGTCTATTTTCAAAAGGCGCGTGTTCTGCGTATATTACCTAAACTATGCGATTCGCAATTGTTCTGCCCGGTGCCGCGCCTTCAGAAAATAGACATCCTATATGACATTTTTAGGAAAAGTGTTCAACATGAAAGTTGTAGATCTCGTCGAGATCTACAACTTTGATGTTGAACACTTTTCCTAAAAATGTCATATAGGACGTCTATTTTCAAAAGGCGCGTGTTCTGCGTATATTACCTAAACTATGCGATTCGCAATTGTTCTGCCCGGTGCCGCGCCTTCAGAAAATAGACATCCTATATGACATTTTTAGGAAAAGTGTTCAACATGAAAGTTGTAGATCTCGTCGAGATCTACAACTTTGATGTTGAACACTTTTCCTAAAAATGTCATATAGGACGTCTATTTTCAAAAGGCGCGTGTTCTGCGTATATTACCTAAACTATGCGATTCGCAATTGTTCTGCCCGGTGCCGCGCCTTCAGAAAATAGACATCCTATATGACATTTTTAGGAAAAGTGTTCAACATGAAAGTTGTAGATCTCGTCGAGATCTACAACTTTGATGTTGAACACTTTTCCTAAAAATGTCATATAGGACGTCTATTTTCAAAAGGCGCGTGTTCTGCGTATATTACCTAAACTATGCGATTCGCAATTGTTCTGCCCGGTGCCGCGCCTTCAGAAAATAGACATCCTATATGACATTTTTAGGAAAAGTGTTCAACATGAAAGTTGTAGATCTCGTCGAGATCTACAACTTTGATGTTGAACACTTTTCCTAAAAATGTCATATAGGACGTCTATTTTCAAAAGGCGCGTGTTCTGCGTATATTACCTAAACTATGCGATTCGCAATTGTTCTGCCCGGTGCCGCGCCTTCAGAAAATAGACATCCTATATGACATTTTTAGGAAAAGTGTTCAACATGAAAGTTGTAGATCTCGTCGAGATCTACAACTTTGATGTTGAACACTTTTCCTAAAAATGTCATATAGGACGTCTATTTTCAAAAGGCGCGTGTTCTGCGTATATTACCTAAACTATGCGATTCGCAATTGTTCTGCCCGGTGCCGCGCCTTCAGAAAATAGACATCCTATATGACATTTTTAGGAAAAGTGTTCAACATGAAAGTTGTAGATCTCGTCGAGATCTACAACTTTGATGTTGAACACTTTTCCTAAAAATGTCATATAGGACGTCTATTTTCAAAAGGCGCGTGTTCTGCGTATATTACCTAAACTATGCGATTCGCAATTGTTCTGCCCGGTGCCGCGCCTTCAGAAAATAGACATCCTATATGACATTTTTAGGAAAAGTGTTCAACATGAAAGTTGTAGATCTCGTCGAGATCTACAACTTTGATGTTGAACACTTTTCCTAAAAATGTCATATAGGACGTCTATTTTCAAAAGGCGCGTGTTCTGCGTATATTACCTAAACTATGCGATTCGCAATTGTTCTGCCCGGTGCCGCGCCTTCAGAAAATAGACATCCTATATGACATTTTTAGGAAAAGTGTTCAACATGAAAGTTGTAGATCTCGTCGAGATCTACAACTTTGATGTTGAACACTTTTCCTAAAAATGTCATATAGGACGTCTATTTTCAAAAGGCGCGTGTTCTGCGTATATTACCTAAACTATGCGATTCGCAATTGTTCTGCCCGGTGCCGCGCCTTCAGAAAATAGACATCCTATATGACATTTTTAGGAAAAGTGTTCAACATGAAAGTTGTAGATCTCGTCGAGATCTACAACTTTGATGTTGAACACTTTTCCTAAAAATGTCATATAGGACGTCTATTTTCAAAAGGCGCGTGTTCTGCGTATATTACCTAAACTATGCGATTCGCAATTGTTCTGCCCGGTGCCGCGCCTTCAGAAAATAGACATCCTATATGACATTTTTAGGAAAAGTGTTCAACATGAAAGTTGTAGATCTCGTCGAGATCTACAACTTTGATGTTGAACACTTTTCCTAAAAATGTCATATAGGACGTCTATTTTCAAAAGGCGCGTGTTCTGCGTATATTACCTAAACTATGCGATTCGCAATTGTTCTGCCCGGTGCCGCGCCTTCAGAAAATAGACATCCTATATGACATTTTTAGGAAAAGTGTTCAACATGAAAGTTGTAGATCTCGTCGAGATCTACAACTTTGATGTTGAACACTTTTCCTAAAAATGTCATATAGGACGTCTATTTTCAAAAGGCGCGTGTTCTGCGTATATTACCTAAACTATGCGATTCGCAATTGTTCTGCCCGGTGCCGCGCCTTCAGAAAATAGACATCCTATATGACATTTTTAGGAAAAGTGTTCAACATGAAAGTTGTAGATCTCGTCGAGATCTACAACTTTGATGTTGAACACTTTTCCTAAAAATGTCATATAGGACGTCTATTTTCAAAAGGCGCGTGTTCTGCGTATATTACCTAAACTATGCGATTCGCAATTGTTCTGCCCGGTGCCGCGCCTTCAGAAAATAGACATCCTATATGACATTTTTAGGAAAAGTGTTCAACATGAAAGTTGTAGATCTCGTCGAGATCTACAACTTTGATGTTGAACACTTTTCCTAAAAATGTCATATAGGACGTCTATTTTCAAAAGGCGCGTGTTCTGCGTATATTACCTAAACTATGCGATTCGCAATTGTTCTGCCCGGTGCCGCGCCTTCAGAAAATAGACATCCTATATGACATTTTTAGGAAAAGTGTTCAACATGAAAGTTGTAGATCTCGTCGAGATCTACAACTTTGATGTTGAACACTTTTCCTAAAAATGTCATATAGGACGTCTATTTTCAAAAGGCGCGTGTTCTGCGTATATTACCTAAACTATGCGATTCGCAATTGTTCTGCCCGGTGCCGCGCCTTCAGAAAATAGACATCCTATATGACATTTTTAGGAAAAGTGTTCAACATGAAAGTTGTAGATCTCGTCGAGATCTACAACTTTGATGTTGAACACTTTTCCTAAAAATGTCATATAGGACGTCTATTTTCAAAAGGCGCGTGTTCTGCGTATATTACCTAAACTATGCGATTCGCAATTGTTCTGCCCGGTGCCGCGCCTTCAGAAAATAGACATCCTATATGACATTTTTAGGAAAAGTGTTCAACATGAAAGTTGTAGATCTCGTCGAGATCTACAACTTTGATGTTGAACACTTTTCCTAAAAATGTCATATAGGACGTCTATTTTCAAAAGGCGCGTGTTCTGCGTATATTACCTAAACTATGCGATTCGCAATTGTTCTGCCCGGTGCCGCGCCTTCAGAAAATAGACATCCTATATGACATTTTTAGGAAAAGTGTTCAACATGAAAGTTGTAGATCTCGTCGAGATCTACAACTTTGATGTTGAACACTTTTCCTAAAAATGTCATATAGGACGTCTATTTTCAAAAGGCGCGTGTTCTGCGTATATTACCTAAACTATGCGATTCGCAATTGTTCTGCCCGGTGCCGCGCCTTCAGAAAATAGACATCCTATATGACATTTTTAGGAAAAGTGTTCAACATGAAAGTTGTAGATCTCGTCGAGATCTACAACTTTGATGTTGAACACTTTTCCTAAAAATGTCATATAGGACGTCTATTTTCAAAAGGCGCGTGTTCTGCGTATATTACCTAAACTATGCGATTCGCAATTGTTCTGCCCGGTGCCGCGCCTTCAGAAAATAGACATCCTATATGACATTTTTAGGAAAAGTGTTCAACATGAAAGTTGTAGATCTCGTCGAGATCTACAACTTTGATGTTGAACACTTTTCCTAAAAATGTCATATAGGACGTCTATTTTCAAAAGGCGCGTGTTCTGCGTATATTACCTAAACTATGCGATTCGCAATTGTTCTGCCCGGTGCCGCGCCTTCAGAAAATAGACATCCTATATGACATTTTTAGGAAAAGTGTTCAACATGAAAGTTGTAGATCTCGTCGAGATCTACAACTTTGATGTTGAACACTTTTCCTAAAAATGTCATATAGGACGTCTATTTTCAAAAGGCGCGTGTTCTGCGTATATTACCTAAACTATGCGATTCGCAATTGTTCTGCCCGGTGCCGCGCCTTCAGAAAATAGACATCCTATATGACATTTTTAGGAAAAGTGTTCAACATGAAAGTTGTAGATCTCGTCGAGATCTACAACTTTGATGTTGAACACTTTTCCTAAAAATGTCATATAGGACGTCTATTTTCAAAAGGCGCGTGTTCTGCGTATATTACCTAAACTATGCGATTCGCAATTGTTCTGCCCGGTGCCGCGCCTTCAGAAAATAGACATCCTATATGACATTTTTAGGAAAAGTGTTCAACATGAAAGTTGTAGATCTCGTCGAGATCTACAACTTTGATGTTGAACACTTTTCCTAAAAATGTCATATAGGACGTCTATTTTCAAAAGGCGCGTGTTCTGCGTATATTACCTAAACTATGCGATTCGCAATTGTTCTGCCCGGTGCCGCGCCTTCAGAAAATAGACATCCTATATGACATTTTTAGGAAAAGTGTTCAACATGAAAGTTGTAGATCTCGTCGAGATCTACAACTTTGATGTTGAACACTTTTCCTAAAAATGTCATATAGGACGTCTATTTTCAAAAGGCGCGTGTTCTGCGTATATTACCTAAACTATGCGATTCGCAATTGTTCTGCCCGGTGCCGCGCCTTCAGAAAATAGACATCCTATATGACATTTTTAGGAAAAGTGTTCAACATGAAAGTTGTAGATCTCGTCGAGATCTACAACTTTGATGTTGAACACTTTTCCTAAAAATGTCATATAGGACGTCTATTTTCAAAAGGCGCGTGTTCTGCGTATATTACCTAAACTATGCGATTCGCAATTGTTCTGCCCGGTGCCGCGCCTTCAGAAAATAGACATCCTATATGACATTTTTAGGAAAAGTGTTCAACATGAAAGTTGTAGATCTCGTCGAGATCTACAACTTTGATGTTGAACACTTTTCCTAAAAATGTCATATAGGACGTCTATTTTCAAAAGGCGCGTGTTCTGCGTATATTACCTAAACTATGCGATTCGCAATTGTTCTGCCCGGTGCCGCGCCTTCAGAAAATAGACATCCTATATGACATTTTTAGGAAAAGTGTTCAACATGAAAGTTGTAGATCTCGTCGAGATCTACAACTTTGATGTTGAACACTTTTCCTAAAAATGTCATATAGGACGTCTATTTTCAAAAGGCGCGTGTTCTGCGTATATTACCTAAACTATGCGATTCGCAATTGTTCTGCCCGGTGCCGCGCCTTCAGAAAATAGACATCCTATATGACATTTTTAGGAAAAGTGTTCAACATGAAAGTTGTAGATCTCGTCGAGATCTACAACTTTGATGTTGAACACTTTTCCTAAAAATGTCATATAGGACGTCTATTTTCAAAAGGCGCGTGTTCTGCGTATATTACCTAAACTATGCGATTCGCAATTGTTCTGCCCGGTGCCGCGCCTTCAGAAAATAGACATCCTATATGACATTTTTAGGAAAAGTGTTCAACATGAAAGTTGTAGATCTCGTCGAGATCTACAACTTTGATGTTGAACACTTTTCCTAAAAATGTCATATAGGACGTCTATTTTCAAAAGGCGCGTGTTCTGCGTATATTACCTAAACTATGCGATTCGCAATTGTTCTGCCCGGTGCCGCGCCTTCAGAAAATAGACATCCTATATGACATTTTTAGGAAAAGTGTTCAACATGAAAGTTGTAGATCTCGTCGAGATCTACAACTTTGATGTTGAACACTTTTCCTAAAAATGTCATATAGGACGTCTATTTTCAAAAGGCGCGTGTTCTGCGTATATTACCTAAACTATGCGATTCGCAATTGTTCTGCCCGGTGCCGCGCCTTCAGAAAATAGACATCCTATATGACATTTTTAGGAAAAGTGTTCAACATGAAAGTTGTAGATCTCGTCGAGATCTACAACTTTGATGTTGAACACTTTTCCTAAAAATGTCATATAGGACGTCTATTTTCAAAAGGCGCGTGTTCTGCGTATATTACCTAAACTATGCGATTCGCAATTGTTCTGCCCGGTGCCGCGCCTTCAGAAAATAGACATCCTATATGACATTTTTAGGAAAAGTGTTCAACATGAAAGTTGTAGATCTCGTCGAGATCTACAACTTTGATGTTGAACACTTTTCCTAAAAATGTCATATAGGACGTCTATTTTCAAAAGGCGCGTGTTCTGCGTATATTACCTAAACTATGCGATTCGCAATTGTTCTGCCCGGTGCCGCGCCTTCAGAAAATAGACATCCTATATGACATTTTTAGGAAAAGTGTTCAACATGAAAGTTGTAGATCTCGTCGAGATCTACAACTTTGATGTTGAACACTTTTCCTAAAAATGTCATATAGGACGTCTATTTTCAAAAGGCGCGTGTTCTGCGTATATTACCTAAACTATGCGATTCGCAATTGTTCTGCCCGGTGCCGCGCCTTCAGAAAATAGACATCCTATATGACATTTTTAGGAAAAGTGTTCAACATGAAAGTTGTAGATCTCGTCGAGATCTACAACTTTGATGTTGAACACTTTTCCTAAAAATGTCATATAGGACGTCTATTTTCAAAAGGCGCGTGTTCTGCGTATATTACCTAAACTATGCGATTCGCAATTGTTCTGCCCGGTGCCGCGCCTTCAGAAAATAGACATCCTATATGACATTTTTAGGAAAAGTGTTCAACATGAAAGTTGTAGATCTCGTCGAGATCTACAACTTTGATGTTGAACACTTTTCCTAAAAATGTCATATAGGACGTCTATTTTCAAAAGGCGCGTGTTCTGCGTATATTACCTAAACTATGCGATTCGCAATTGTTCTGCCCGGTGCCGCGCCTTCAGAAAATAGACATCCTATATGACATTTTTAGGAAAAGTGTTCAACATGAAAGTTGTAGATCTCGTCGAGATCTACAACTTTGATGTTGAACACTTTTCCTAAAAATGTCATATAGGACGTCTATTTTCAAAAGGCGCGTGTTCTGCGTATATTACCTAAACTATGCGATTCGCAATTGTTCTGCCCGGTGCCGCGCCTTCAGAAAATAGACATCCTATATGACATTTTTAGGAAAAGTGTTCAACATGAAAGTTGTAGATCTCGTCGAGATCTACAACTTTGATGTTGAACACTTTTCCTAAAAATGTCATATAGGACGTCTATTTTCAAAAGGCGCGTGTTCTGCGTATATTACCTAAACTATGCGATTCGCAATTGTTCTGCCCGGTGCCGCGCCTTCAGAAAATAGACATCCTATATGACATTTTTAGGAAAAGTGTTCAACATGAAAGTTGTAGATCTCGTCGAGATCTACAACTTTGATGTTGAACACTTTTCCTAAAAATGTCATATAGGACGTCTATTTTCAAAAGGCGCGTGTTCTGCGTATATTACCTAAACTATGCGATTCGCAATTGTTCTGCCCGGTGCCGCGCCTTCAGAAAATAGACATCCTATATGACATTTTTAGGAAAAGTGTTCAACATGAAAGTTGTAGATCTCGTCGAGATCTACAACTTTGATGTTGAACACTTTTCCTAAAAATGTCATATAGGACGTCTATTTTCAAAAGGCGCGTGTTCTGCGTATATTACCTAAACTATGCGATTCGCAATTGTTCTGCCCGGTGCCGCGCCTTCAGAAAATAGACATCCTATATGACATTTTTAGGAAAAGTGTTCAACATGAAAGTTGTAGATCTCGTCGAGATCTACAACTTTGATGTTGAACACTTTTCCTAAAAATGTCATATAGGACGTCTATTTTCAAAAGGCGCGTGTTCTGCGTATATTACCTAAACTATGCGATTCGCAATTGTTCTGCCCGGTGCCGCGCCTTCAGAAAATAGACATCCTATATGACATTTTTAGGAAAAGTGTTCAACATGAAAGTTGTAGATCTCGTCGAGATCTACAACTTTGATGTTGAACACTTTTCCTAAAAATGTCATATAGGACGTCTATTTTCAAAAGGCGCGTGTTCTGCGTATATTACCTAAACTATGCGATTCGCAATTGTTCTGCCCGGTGCCGCGCCTTCAGAAAATAGACATCCTATATGACATTTTTAGGAAAAGTGTTCAACATGAAAGTTGTAGATCTCGTCGAGATCTACAACTTTGATGTTGAACACTTTTCCTAAAAATGTCATATAGGACGTCTATTTTCAAAAGGCGCGTGTTCTGCGTATATTACCTAAACTATGCGATTCGCAATTGTTCTGCCCGGTGCCGCGCCTTCAGAAAATAGACATCCTATATGACATTTTTAGGAAAAGTGTTCAACATGAAAGTTGTAGATCTCGTCGAGATCTACAACTTTGATGTTGAACACTTTTCCTAAAAATGTCATATAGGACGTCTATTTTCAAAAGGCGCGTGTTCTGCGTATATTACCTAAACTATGCGATTCGCAATTGTTCTGCCCGGTGCCGCGCCTTCAGAAAATAGACATCCTATATGACATTTTTAGGAAAAGTGTTCAACATGAAAGTTGTAGATCTCGTCGAGATCTACAACTTTGATGTTGAACACTTTTCCTAAAAATGTCATATAGGACGTCTATTTTCAAAAGGCGCGTGTTCTGCGTATATTACCTAAACTATGCGATTCGCAATTGTTCTGCCCGGTGCCGCGCCTTCAGAAAATAGACATCCTATATGACATTTTTAGGAAAAGTGTTCAACATGAAAGTTGTAGATCTCGTCGAGATCTACAACTTTGATGTTGAACACTTTTCCTAAAAATGTCATATAGGACGTCTATTTTCAAAAGGCGCGTGTTCTGCGTATATTACCTAAACTATGCGATTCGCAATTGTTCTGCCCGGTGCCGCGCCTTCAGAAAATAGACATCCTATATGACATTTTTAGGAAAAGTGTTCAACATGAAAGTTGTAGATCTCGTCGAGATCTACAACTTTGATGTTGAACACTTTTCCTAAAAATGTCATATAGGACGTCTATTTTCAAAAGGCGCGTGTTCTGCGTATATTACCTAAACTATGCGATTCGCAATTGTTCTGCCCGGTGCCGCGCCTTCAGAAAATAGACATCCTATATGACATTTTTAGGAAAAGTGTTCAACATGAAAGTTGTAGATCTCGTCGAGATCTACAACTTTGATGTTGAACACTTTTCCTAAAAATGTCATATAGGACGTCTATTTTCAAAAGGCGCGTGTTCTGCGTATATTACCTAAACTATGCGATTCGCAATTGTTCTGCCCGGTGCCGCGCCTTCAGAAAATAGACATCCTATATGACATTTTTAGGAAAAGTGTTCAACATGAAAGTTGTAGATCTCGTCGAGATCTACAACTTTGATGTTGAACACTTTTCCTAAAAATGTCATATAGGACGTCTATTTTCAAAAGGCGCGTGTTCTGCGTATATTACCTAAACTATGCGATTCGCAATTGTTCTGCCCGGTGCCGCGCCTTCAGAAAATAGACATCCTATATGACATTTTTAGGAAAAGTGTTCAACATGAAAGTTGTAGATCTCGTCGAGATCTACAACTTTGATGTTGAACACTTTTCCTAAAAATGTCATATAGGACGTCTATTTTCAAAAGGCGCGTGTTCTGCGTATATTACCTAAACTATGCGATTCGCAATTGTTCTGCCCGGTGCCGCGCCTTCAGAAAATAGACATCCTATATGACATTTTTAGGAAAAGTGTTCAACATGAAAGTTGTAGATCTCGTCGAGATCTACAACTTTGATGTTGAACACTTTTCCTAAAAATGTCATATAGGACGTCTATTTTCAAAAGGCGCGTGTTCTGCGTATATTACCTAAACTATGCGATTCGCAATTGTTCTGCCCGGTGCCGCGCCTTCAGAAAATAGACATCCTATATGACATTTTTAGGAAAAGTGTTCAACATGAAAGTTGTAGATCTCGTCGAGATCTACAACTTTGATGTTGAACACTTTTCCTAAAAATGTCATATAGGACGTCTATTTTCAAAAGGCGCGTGTTCTGCGTATATTACCTAAACTATGCGATTCGCAATTGTTCTGCCCGGTGCCGCGCCTTCAGAAAATAGACATCCTATATGACATTTTTAGGAAAAGTGTTCAACATGAAAGTTGTAGATCTCGTCGAGATCTACAACTTTGATGTTGAACACTTTTCCTAAAAATGTCATATAGGACGTCTATTTTCAAAAGGCGCGTGTTCTGCGTATATTACCTAAACTATGCGATTCGCAATTGTTCTGCCCGGTGCCGCGCCTTCAGAAAATAGACATCCTATATGACATTTTTAGGAAAAGTGTTCAACATGAAAGTTGTAGATCTCGTCGAGATCTACAACTTTGATGTTGAACACTTTTCCTAAAAATGTCATATAGGACGTCTATTTTCAAAAGGCGCGTGTTCTGCGTATATTACCTAAACTATGCGATTCGCAATTGTTCTGCCCGGTGCCGCGCCTTCAGAAAATAGACATCCTATATGACATTTTTAGGAAAAGTGTTCAACATGAAAGTTGTAGATCTCGTCGAGATCTACAACTTTGATGTTGAACACTTTTCCTAAAAATGTCATATAGGACGTCTATTTTCAAAAGGCGCGTGTTCTGCGTATATTACCTAAACTATGCGATTCGCAATTGTTCTGCCCGGTGCCGCGCCTTCAGAAAATAGACATCCTATATGACATTTTTAGGAAAAAAAGTGTTCAACATGAAAGTTGTAGATCTCGTCGAGATCTACAACTTTGATGTTGAACACTTTTCCTAAAAATGTCATATAGGACGTCTATTTTCAAAAGGCGCGTGTTCTGCGTATATTACCTAAACTATGCGATTCGCAATTGTTCTGCCCGGTGCCGCGCCTTCAGAAAATAGACATCCTATATGACATTTTTAGGAAAAGTGTTCAACATGAAAGTTGTAGATCTCGTCGAGATCTACAACTTTGATGTTGAACACTTTTCCTAAAAATGTCATATAGGACGTCTATTTTCAAAAGGCGCGTGTTCTGCGTATATTACCTAAACTATGCGATTCGCAATTGTTCTGCCCGGTGCCGCGCCTTCAGAAAATAGACATCCTATATGACATTTTTAGGAAAAGTGTTCAACATGAAAGTTGTAGATCTCGTCGAGATCTACAACTTTGATGTTGAACACTTTTCCTAAAAATGTCATATAGGACGTCTATTTTCAAAAGGCGCGTGTTCTGCGTATATTACCTAAACTATGCGATTCGCAATTGTTCTGCCCGGTGCCGCGCCTTCAGAAAATAGACATCCTATATGACATTTTTAGGAAAAGTGTTCAACATGAAAGTTGTAGATCTCGTCGAGATCTACAACTTTGATGTTGAACACTTTTCCTAAAAATGTCATATAGGACGTCTATTTTCAAAAGGCGCGTGTTCTGCGTATATTACCTAAACTATGCGATTCGCAATTGTTCTGCCCGGTGCCGCGCCTTCAGAAAATAGACATCCTATATGACATTTTTAGGAAAAGTGTTCAACATGAAAGTTGTAGATCTCGTCGAGATCTACAACTTTGATGTTGAACACTTTTCCTAAAAATGTCATATAGGACGTCTATTTTCAAAAGGCGCGTGTTCTGCGTATATTACCTAAACTATGCGATTCGCAATTGTTCTGCCCGGTGCCGCGCCTTCAGAAAATAGACATCCTATATGACATTTTTAGGAAAAGTGTTCAACATGAAAGTTGTAGATCTCGTCGAGATCTACAACTTTGATGTTGAACACTTTTCCTAAAAATGTCATATAGGACGTCTATTTTCAAAAGGCGCGTGTTCTGCGTATATTACCTAAACTATGCGATTCGCAATTGTTCTGCCCGGTGCCGCGCCTTCAGAAAATAGACATCCTATATGACATTTTTAGGAAAAGTGTTCAACATGAAAGTTGTAGATCTCGTCGAGATCTACAACTTTGATGTTGAACACTTTTCCTAAAAATGTCATATAGGACGTCTATTTTCAAAAGGCGCGTGTTCTGCGTATATTACCTAAACTATGCGATTCGCAATTGTTCTGCCCGGTGCCGCGCCTTCAGAAAATAGACATCCTATATGACATTTTTAGGAAAAGTGTTCAACATGAAAGTTGTAGATCTCGTCGAGATCTACAACTTTGATGTTGAACACTTTTCCTAAAAATGTCATATAGGACGTCTATTTTCAAAAGGCGCGTGTTCTGCGTATATTACCTAAACTATGCGATTCGCAATTGTTCTGCCCGGTGCCGCGCCTTCAGAAAATAGACATCCTATATGACATTTTTAGGAAAAGTGTTCAACATGAAAGTTGTAGATCTCGTCGAGATCTACAACTTTGATGTTGAACACTTTTCCTAAAAATGTCATATAGGACGTCTATTTTCAAAAGGCGCGTGTTCTGCGTATATTACCTAAACTATGCGATTCGCAATTGTTCTGCCCGGTGCCGCGCCTTCAGAAAATAGACATCCTATATGACATTTTTAGGAAAAGTGTTCAACATGAAAGTTGTAGATCTCGTCGAGATCTACAACTTTGATGTTGAACACTTTTCCTAAAAATGTCATATAGGACGTCTATTTTCAAAAGGCGCGTGTTCTGCGTATATTACCTAAACTATGCGATTCGCAATTGTTCTGCCCGGTGCCGCGCCTTCAGAAAATAGACATCCTATATGACATTTTTAGGAAAAGTGTTCAACATGAAAGTTGTAGATCTCGTCGAGATCTACAACTTTGATGTTGAACACTTTTCCTAAAAATGTCATATAGGACGTCTATTTTCAAAAGGCGCGTGTTCTGCGTATATTACCTAAACTATGCGATTCGCAATTGTTCTGCCCGGTGCCGCGCCTTCAGAAAATAGACATCCTATATGACATTTTTAGGAAAAGTGTTCAACATGAAAGTTGTAGATCTCGTCGAGATCTACAACTTTGATGTTGAACACTTTTCCTAAAAATGTCATATAGGACGTCTATTTTCAAAAGGCGCGTGTTCTGCGTATATTACCTAAACTATGCGATTCGCAATTGTTCTGCCCGGTGCCGCGCCTTCAGAAAATAGACATCCTATATGACATTTTTAGGAAAAGTGTTCAACATGAAAGTTGTAGATCTCGTCGAGATCTACAACTTTGATGTTGAACACTTTTCCTAAAAATGTCATATAGGACGTCTATTTTCAAAAGGCGCGTGTTCTGCGTATATTACCTAAACTATGCGATTCGCAATTGTTCTGCCCGGTGCCGCGCCTTCAGAAAATAGACATCCTATATGACATTTTTAGGAAAAGTGTTCAACATGAAAGTTGTAGATCTCGTCGAGATCTACAACTTTGATGTTGAACACTTTTCCTAAAAATGTCATATAGGACGTCTATTTTCAAAAGGCGCGTGTTCTGCGTATATTACCTAAACTATGCGATTCGCAATTGTTCTGCCCGGTGCCGCGCCTTCAGAAAATAGACATCCTATATGACATTTTTAGGAAAAGTGTTCAACATGAAAGTTGTAGATCTCGTCGAGATCTACAACTTTGATGTTGAACACTTTTCCTAAAAATGTCATATAGGACGTCTATTTTCAAAAGGCGCGTGTTCTGCGTATATTACCTAAACTATGCGATTCGCAATTGTTCTGCCCGGTGCCGCGCCTTCAGAAAATAGACATCCTATATGACATTTTTAGGAAAAGTGTTCAACATGAAAGTTGTAGATCTCGTCGAGATCTACAACTTTGATGTTGAACACTTTTCCTAAAAATGTCATATAGGACGTCTATTTTCAAAAGGCGCGTGTTCTGCGTATATTACCTAAACTATGCGATTCGCAATTGTTCTGCCCGGTGCCGCGCCTTCAGAAAATAGACATCCTATATGACATTTTTAGGAAAAGTGTTCAACATGAAAGTTGTAGATCTCGTCGAGATCTACAACTTTGATGTTGAACACTTTTCCTAAAAATGTCATATAGGACGTCTATTTTCAAAAGGCGCGTGTTCTGCGTATATTACCTAAACTATGCGATTCGCAATTGTTCTGCCCGGTGCCGCGCCTTCAGAAAATAGACATCCTATATGACATTTTTAGGAAAAGTGTTCAACATGAAAGTTGTAGATCTCGTCGAGATCTACAACTTTGATGTTGAACACTTTTCCTAAAAATGTCATATAGGACGTCTATTTTCAAAAGGCGCGTGTTCTGCGTATATTACCTAAACTATGCGATTCGCAATTGTTCTGCCCGGTGCCGCGCCTTCAGAAAATAGACATCCTATATGACATTTTTAGGAAAAGTGTTCAACATGAAAGTTGTAGATCTCGTCGAGATCTACAACTTTGATGTTGAACACTTTTCCTAAAAATGTCATATAGGACGTCTATTTTCAAAAGGCGCGTGTTCTGCGTATATTACCTAAACTATGCGATTCGCAATTGTTCTGCCCGGTGCCGCGCCTTCAGAAAATAGACATCCTATATGACATTTTTAGGAAAAGTGTTCAACATGAAAGTTGTAGATCTCGTCGAGATCTACAACTTTGATGTTGAACACTTTTCCTAAAAATGTCATATAGGACGTCTATTTTCAAAAGGCGCGTGTTCTGCGTATATTACCTAAACTATGCGATTCGCAATTGTTCTGCCCGGTGCCGCGCCTTCAGAAAATAGACATCCTATATGACATTTTTAGGAAAAGTGTTCAACATGAAAGTTGTAGATCTCGTCGAGATCTACAACTTTGATGTTGAACACTTTTCCTAAAAATGTCATATAGGACGTCTATTTTCAAAAGGCGCGTGTTCTGCGTATATTACCTAAACTATGCGATTCGCAATTGTTCTGCCCGGTGCCGCGCCTTCAGAAAATAGACATCCTATATGACATTTTTAGGAAAAGTGTTCAACATGAAAGTTGTAGATCTCGTCGAGATCTACAACTTTGATGTTGAACACTTTTCCTAAAAATGTCATATAGGACGTCTATTTTCAAAAGGCGCGTGTTCTGCGTATATTACCTAAACTATGCGATTCGCAATTGTTCTGCCCGGTGCCGCGCCTTCAGAAAATAGACATCCTATATGACATTTTTAGGAAAAGTGTTCAACATGAAAGTTGTAGATCTCGTCGAGATCTACAACTTTGATGTTGAACACTTTTCCTAAAAATGTCATATAGGACGTCTATTTTCAAAAGGCGCGTGTTCTGCGTATATTACCTAAACTATGCGATTCGCAATTGTTCTGCCCGGTGCCGCGCCTTCAGAAAATAGACATCCTATATGACATTTTTAGGAAAAGTGTTCAACATGAAAGTTGTAGATCTCGTCGAGATCTACAACTTTGATGTTGAACACTTTTCCTAAAAATGTCATATAGGACGTCTATTTTCAAAAGGCGCGTGTTCTGCGTATATTACCTAAACTATGCGATTCGCAATTGTTCTGCCCGGTGCCGCGCCTTCAGAAAATAGACATCCTATATGACATTTTTAGGAAAAGTGTTCAACATGAAAGTTGTAGATCTCGTCGAGATCTACAACTTTGATGTTGAACACTTTTCCTAAAAATGTCATATAGGACGTCTATTTTCAAAAGGCGCGTGTTCTGCGTATATTACCTAAACTATGCGATTCGCAATTGTTCTGCCCGGTGCCGCGCCTTCAGAAAATAGACATCCTATATGACATTTTTAGGAAAAGTGTTCAACATGAAAGTTGTAGATCTCGTCGAGATCTACAACTTTGATGTTGAACACTTTTCCTAAAAATGTCATATAGGACGTCTATTTTCAAAAGGCGCGTGTTCTGCGTATATTACCTAAACTATGCGATTCGCAATTGTTCTGCCCGGTGCCGCGCCTTCAGAAAATAGACATCCTATATGACATTTTTAGGAAAAGTGTTCAACATGAAAGTTGTAGATCTCGTCGAGATCTACAACTTTGATGTTGAACACTTTTCCTAAAAATGTCATATAGGACGTCTATTTTCAAAAGGCGCGTGTTCTGCGTATATTACCTAAACTATGCGATTCGCAATTGTTCTGCCCGGTGCCGCGCCTTCAGAAAATAGACATCCTATATGACATTTTTAGGAAAAGTGTTCAACATGAAAGTTGTAGATCTCGTCGAGATCTACAACTTTGATGTTGAACACTTTTCCTAAAAATGTCATATAGGACGTCTATTTTCAAAAGGCGCGTGTTCTGCGTATATTACCTAAACTATGCGATTCGCAATTGTTCTGCCCGGTGCCGCGCCTTCAGAAAATAGACATCCTATATGACATTTTTAGGAAAAGTGTTCAACATGAAAGTTGTAGATCTCGTCGAGATCTACAACTTTGATGTTGAACACTTTTCCTAAAAATGTCATATAGGACGTCTATTTTCAAAAGGCGCGTGTTCTGCGTATATTACCTAAACTATGCGATTCGCAATTGTTCTGCCCGGTGCCGCGCCTTCAGAAAATAGACATCCTATATGACATTTTTAGGAAAAGTGTTCAACATGAAAGTTGTAGATCTCGTCGAGATCTACAACTTTGATGTTGAACACTTTTCCTAAAAATGTCATATAGGACGTCTATTTTCAAAAGGCGCGTGTTCTGCGTATATTACCTAAACTATGCGATTCGCAATTGTTCTGCCCGGTGCCGCGCCTTCAGAAAATAGACATCCTATATGACATTTTTAGGAAAAGTGTTCAACATGAAAGTTGTAGATCTCGTCGAGATCTACAACTTTGATGTTGAACACTTTTCCTAAAAATGTCATATAGGACGTCTATTTTCAAAAGGCGCGTGTTCTGCGTATATTACCTAAACTATGCGATTCGCAATTGTTCTGCCCGGTGCCGCGCCTTCAGAAAATAGACATCCTATATGACATTTTTAGGAAAAGTGTTCAACATGAAAGTTGTAGATCTCGTCGAGATCTACAACTTTGATGTTGAACACTTTTCCTAAAAATGTCATATAGGACGTCTATTTTCAAAAGGCGCGTGTTCTGCGTATATTACCTAAACTATGCGATTCGCAATTGTTCTGCCCGGTGCCGCGCCTTCAGAAAATAGACATCCTATATGACATTTTTAGGAAAAGTGTTCAACATGAAAGTTGTAGATCTCGTCGAGATCTACAACTTTGATGTTGAACACTTTTCCTAAAAATGTCATATAGGACGTCTATTTTCAAAAGGCGCGTGTTCTGCGTATATTACCTAAACTATGCGATTCGCAATTGTTCTGCCCGGTGCCGCGCCTTCAGAAAATAGACATCCTATATGACATTTTTAGGAAAAGTGTTCAACATGAAAGTTGTAGATCTCGTCGAGATCTACAACTTTGATGTTGAACACTTTTCCTAAAAATGTCATATAGGACGTCTATTTTCAAAAGGCGCGTGTTCTGCGTATATTACCTAAACTATGCGATTCGCAATTGTTCTGCCCGGTGCCGCGCCTTCAGAAAATAGACATCCTATATGACATTTTTAGGAAAAGTGTTCAACATGAAAGTTGTAGATCTCGTCGAGATCTACAACTTTGATGTTGAACACTTTTCCTAAAAATGTCATATAGGACGTCTATTTTCAAAAGGCGCGTGTTCTGCGTATATTACCTAAACTATGCGATTCGCAATTGTTCTGCCCGGTGCCGCGCCTTCAGAAAATAGACATCCTATATGACATTTTTAGGAAAAGTGTTCAACATGAAAGTTGTAGATCTCGTCGAGATCTACAACTTTGATGTTGAACACTTTTCCTAAAAATGTCATATAGGACGTCTATTTTCAAAAGGCGCGTGTTCTGCGTATATTACCTAAACTATGCGATTCGCAATTGTTCTGCCCGGTGCCGCGCCTTCAGAAAATAGACATCCTATATGACATTTTTAGGAAAAGTGTTCAACATGAAAGTTGTAGATCTCGTCGAGATCTACAACTTTGATGTTGAACACTTTTCCTAAAAATGTCATATAGGACGTCTATTTTCAAAAGGCGCGTGTTCTGCGTATATTACCTAAACTATGCGATTCGCAATTGTTCTGCCCGGTGCCGCGCCTTCAGAAAATAGACATCCTATATGACATTTTTAGGAAAAGTGTTCAACATGAAAGTTGTAGATCTCGTCGAGATCTACAACTTTGATGTTGAACACTTTTCCTAAAAATGTCATATAGGACGTCTATTTTCAAAAGGCGCGTGTTCTGCGTATATTACCTAAACTATGCGATTCGCAATTGTTCTGCCCGGTGCCGCGCCTTCAGAAAATAGACATCCTATATGACATTTTTAGGAAAAGTGTTCAACATGAAAGTTGTAGATCTCGTCGAGATCTACAACTTTGATGTTGAACACTTTTCCTAAAAATGTCATATAGGACGTCTATTTTCAAAAGGCGCGTGTTCTGCGTATATTACCTAAACTATGCGATTCGCAATTGTTCTGCCCGGTGCCGCGCCTTCAGAAAATAGACATCCTATATGACATTTTTAGGAAAAGTGTTCAACATGAAAGTTGTAGATCTCGTCGAGATCTACAACTTTGATGTTGAACACTTTTCCTAAAAATGTCATATAGGACGTCTATTTTCAAAAGGCGCGTGTTCTGCGTATATTACCTAAACTATGCGATTCGCAATTGTTCTGCCCGGTGCCGCGCCTTCAGAAAATAGACATCCTATATGACATTTTTAGGAAAAGTGTTCAACATGAAAGTTGTAGATCTCGTCGAGATCTACAACTTTGATGTTGAACACTTTTCCTAAAAATGTCATATAGGACGTCTATTTTCAAAAGGCGCGTGTTCTGCGTATATTACCTAAACTATGCGATTCGCAATTGTTCTGCCCGGTGCCGCGCCTTCAGAAAATAGACATCCTATATGACATTTTTAGGAAAAGTGTTCAACATGAAAGTTGTAGATCTCGTCGAGATCTACAACTTTGATGTTGAACACTTTTCCTAAAAATGTCATATAGGACGTCTATTTTCAAAAGGCGCGTGTTCTGCGTATATTACCTAAACTATGCGATTCGCAATTGTTCTGCCCGGTGCCGCGCCTTCAGAAAATAGACATCCTATATGACATTTTTAGGAAAAGTGTTCAACATGAAAGTTGTAGATCTCGTCGAGATCTACAACTTTGATGTTGAACACTTTTCCTAAAAATGTCATATAGGACGTCTATTTTCAAAAGGCGCGTGTTCTGCGTATATTACCTAAACTATGCGATTCGCAATTGTTCTGCCCGGTGCCGCGCCTTCAGAAAATAGACATCCTATATGACATTTTTAGGAAAAGTGTTCAACATGAAAGTTGTAGATCTCGTCGAGATCTACAACTTTGATGTTGAACACTTTTCCTAAAAATGTCATATAGGACGTCTATTTTCAAAAGGCGCGTGTTCTGCGTATATTACCTAAACTATGCGATTCGCAATTGTTCTGCCCGGTGCCGCGCCTTCAGAAAATAGACATCCTATATGACATTTTTAGGAAAAGTGTTCAACATGAAAGTTGTAGATCTCGTCGAGATCTACAACTTTGATGTTGAACACTTTTCCTAAAAATGTCATATAGGACGTCTATTTTCAAAAGGCGCGTGTTCTGCGTATATTACCTAAACTATGCGATTCGCAATTGTTCTGCCCGGTGCCGCGCCTTCAGAAAATAGACATCCTATATGACATTTTTAGGAAAAGTGTTCAACATGAAAGTTGTAGATCTCGTCGAGATCTACAACTTTGATGTTGAACACTTTTCCTAAAAATGTCATATAGGACGTCTATTTTCAAAAGGCGCGTGTTCTGCGTATATTACCTAAACTATGCGATTCGCAATTGTTCTGCCCGGTGCCGCGCCTTCAGAAAATAGACATCCTATATGACATTTTTAGGAAAAGTGTTCAACATGAAAGTTGTAGATCTCGTCGAGATCTACAACTTTGATGTTGAACACTTTTCCTAAAAATGTCATATAGGACGTCTATTTTCAAAAGGCGCGTGTTCTGCGTATATTACCTAAACTATGCGATTCGCAATTGTTCTGCCCGGTGCCGCGCCTTCAGAAAATAGACATCCTATATGACATTTTTAGGAAAAGTGTTCAACATGAAAGTTGTAGATCTCGTCGAGATCTACAACTTTGATGTTGAACACTTTTCCTAAAAATGTCATATAGGACGTCTATTTTCAAAAGGCGCGTGTTCTGCGTATATTACCTAAACTATGCGATTCGCAATTGTTCTGCCCGGTGCCGCGCCTTCAGAAAATAGACATCCTATATGACATTTTTAGGAAAAGTGTTCAACATGAAAGTTGTAGATCTCGTCGAGATCTACAACTTTGATGTTGAACACTTTTCCTAAAAATGTCATATAGGACGTCTATTTTCAAAAGGCGCGTGTTCTGCGTATATTACCTAAACTATGCGATTCGCAATTGTTCTGCCCGGTGCCGCGCCTTCAGAAAATAGACATCCTATATGACATTTTTAGGAAAAGTGTTCAACATGAAAGTTGTAGATCTCGTCGAGATCTACAACTTTGATGTTGAACACTTTTCCTAAAAATGTCATATAGGACGTCTATTTTCAAAAGGCGCGTGTTCTGCGTATATTACCTAAACTATGCGATTCGCAATTGTTCTGCCCGGTGCCGCGCCTTCAGAAAATAGACATCCTATATGACATTTTTAGGAAAAGTGTTCAACATGAAAGTTGTAGATCTCGTCGAGATCTACAACTTTGATGTTGAACACTTTTCCTAAAAATGTCATATAGGACGTCTATTTTCAAAAGGCGCGTGTTCTGCGTATATTACCTAAACTATGCGATTCGCAATTGTTCTGCCCGGTGCCGCGCCTTCAGAAAATAGACATCCTATATGACATTTTTAGGAAAAGTGTTCAACATGAAAGTTGTAGATCTCGTCGAGATCTACAACTTTGATGTTGAACACTTTTCCTAAAAATGTCATATAGGACGTCTATTTTCAAAAGGCGCGTGTTCTGCGTATATTACCTAAACTATGCGATTCGCAATTGTTCTGCCCGGTGCCGCGCCTTCAGAAAATAGACATCCTATATGACATTTTTAGGAAAAGTGTTCAACATGAAAGTTGTAGATCTCGTCGAGATCTACAACTTTGATGTTGAACACTTTTCCTAAAAATGTCATATAGGACGTCTATTTTCAAAAGGCGCGTGTTCTGCGTATATTACCTAAACTATGCGATTCGCAATTGTTCTGCCCGGTGCCGCGCCTTCAGAAAATAGACATCCTATATGACATTTTTAGGAAAAGTGTTCAACATGAAAGTTGTAGATCTCGTCGAGATCTACAACTTTGATGTTGAACACTTTTCCTAAAAATGTCATATAGGACGTCTATTTTCAAAAGGCGCGTGTTCTGCGTATATTACCTAAACTATGCGATTCGCAATTGTTCTGCCCGGTGCCGCGCCTTCAGAAAATAGACATCCTATATGACATTTTTAGGAAAAGTGTTCAACATGAAAGTTGTAGATCTCGTCGAGATCTACAACTTTGATGTTGAACACTTTTCCTAAAAATGTCATATAGGACGTCTATTTTCAAAAGGCGCGTGTTCTGCGTATATTACCTAAACTATGCGATTCGCAATTGTTCTGCCCGGTGCCGCGCCTTCAGAAAATAGACATCCTATATGACATTTTTAGGAAAAGTGTTCAACATGAAAGTTGTAGATCTCGTCGAGATCTACAACTTTGATGTTGAACACTTTTCCTAAAAATGTCATATAGGACGTCTATTTTCAAAAGGCGCGTGTTCTGCGTATATTACCTAAACTATGCGATTCGCAATTGTTCTGCCCGGTGCCGCGCCTTCAGAAAATAGACATCCTATATGACATTTTTAGGAAAAGTGTTCAACATGAAAGTTGTAGATCTCGTCGAGATCTACAACTTTGATGTTGAACACTTTTCCTAAAAATGTCATATAGGACGTCTATTTTCAAAAGGCGCGTGTTCTGCGTATATTACCTAAACTATGCGATTCGCAATTGTTCTGCCCGGTGCCGCGCCTTCAGAAAATAGACATCCTATATGACATTTTTAGGAAAAGTGTTCAACATGAAAGTTGTAGATCTCGTCGAGATCTACAACTTTGATGTTGAACACTTTTCCTAAAAATGTCATATAGGACGTCTATTTTCAAAAGGCGCGTGTTCTGCGTATATTACCTAAACTATGCGATTCGCAATTGTTCTGCCCGGTGCCGCGCCTTCAGAAAATAGACATCCTATATGACATTTTTAGGAAAAGTGTTCAACATGAAAGTTGTAGATCTCGTCGAGATCTACAACTTTGATGTTGAACACTTTTCCTAAAAATGTCATATAGGACGTCTATTTTCAAAAGGCGCGTGTTCTGCGTATATTACCTAAACTATGCGATTCGCAATTGTTCTGCCCGGTGCCGCGCCTTCAGAAAATAGACATCCTATATGACATTTTTAGGAAAAGTGTTCAACATGAAAGTTGTAGATCTCGTCGAGATCTACAACTTTGATGTTGAACACTTTTCCTAAAAATGTCATATAGGACGTCTATTTTCAAAAGGCGCGTGTTCTGCGTATATTACCTAAACTATGCGATTCGCAATTGTTCTGCCCGGTGCCGCGCCTTCAGAAAATAGACATCCTATATGACATTTTTAGGAAAAGTGTTCAACATGAAAGTTGTAGATCTCGTCGAGATCTACAACTTTGATGTTGAACACTTTTCCTAAAAATGTCATATAGGACGTCTATTTTCAAAAGGCGCGTGTTCTGCGTATATTACCTAAACTATGCGATTCGCAATTGTTCTGCCCGGTGCCGCGCCTTCAGAAAATAGACATCCTATATGACATTTTTAGGAAAAGTGTTCAACATGAAAGTTGTAGATCTCGTCGAGATCTACAACTTTGATGTTGAACACTTTTCCTAAAAATGTCATATAGGACGTCTATTTTCAAAAGGCGCGTGTTCTGCGTATATTACCTAAACTATGCGATTCGCAATTGTTCTGCCCGGTGCCGCGCCTTCAGAAAATAGACATCCTATATGACATTTTTAGGAAAAGTGTTCAACATGAAAGTTGTAGATCTCGTCGAGATCTACAACTTTGATGTTGAACACTTTTCCTAAAAATGTCATATAGGACGTCTATTTTCAAAAGGCGCGTGTTCTGCGTATATTACCTAAACTATGCGATTCGCAATTGTTCTGCCCGGTGCCGCGCCTTCAGAAAATAGACATCCTATATGACATTTTTAGGAAAAGTGTTCAACATGAAAGTTGTAGATCTCGTCGAGATCTACAACTTTGATGTTGAACACTTTTCCTAAAAATGTCATATAGGACGTCTATTTTCAAAAGGCGCGTGTTCTGCGTATATTACCTAAACTATGCGATTCGCAATTGTTCTGCCCGGTGCCGCGCCTTCAGAAAATAGACATCCTATATGACATTTTTAGGAAAAGTGTTCAACATGAAAGTTGTAGATCTCGTCGAGATCTACAACTTTGATGTTGAACACTTTTCCTAAAAATGTCATATAGGACGTCTATTTTCAAAAGGCGCGTGTTCTGCGTATATTACCTAAACTATGCGATTCGCAATTGTTCTGCCCGGTGCCGCGCCTTCAGAAAATAGACATCCTATATGACATTTTTAGGAAAAGTGTTCAACATGAAAGTTGTAGATCTCGTCGAGATCTACAACTTTGATGTTGAACACTTTTCCTAAAAATGTCATATAGGACGTCTATTTTCAAAAGGCGCGTGTTCTGCGTATATTACCTAAACTATGCGATTCGCAATTGTTCTGCCCGGTGCCGCGCCTTCAGAAAATAGACATCCTATATGACATTTTTAGGAAAAGTGTTCAACATGAAAGTTGTAGATCTCGTCGAGATCTACAACTTTGATGTTGAACACTTTTCCTAAAAATGTCATATAGGACGTCTATTTTCAAAAGGCGCGTGTTCTGCGTATATTACCTAAACTATGCGATTCGCAATTGTTCTGCCCGGTGCCGCGCCTTCAGAAAATAGACATCCTATATGACATTTTTAGGAAAAGTGTTCAACATGAAAGTTGTAGATCTCGTCGAGATCTACAACTTTGATGTTGAACACTTTTCCTAAAAATGTCATATAGGACGTCTATTTTCAAAAGGCGCGTGTTCTGCGTATATTACCTAAACTATGCGATTCGCAATTGTTCTGCCCGGTGCCGCGCCTTCAGAAAATAGACATCCTATATGACATTTTTAGGAAAAGTGTTCAACATGAAAGTTGTAGATCTCGTCGAGATCTACAACTTTGATGTTGAACACTTTTCCTAAAAATGTCATATAGGACGTCTATTTTCAAAAGGCGCGTGTTCTGCGTATATTACCTAAACTATGCGATTCGCAATTGTTCTGCCCGGTGCCGCGCCTTCAGAAAATAGACATCCTATATGACATTTTTAGGAAAAGTGTTCAACATGAAAGTTGTAGATCTCGTCGAGATCTACAACTTTGATGTTGAACACTTTTCCTAAAAATGTCATATAGGACGTCTATTTTCAAAAGGCGCGTGTTCTGCGTATATTACCTAAACTATGCGATTCGCAATTGTTCTGCCCGGTGCCGCGCCTTCAGAAAATAGACATCCTATATGACATTTTTAGGAAAAGTGTTCAACATGAAAGTTGTAGATCTCGTCGAGATCTACAACTTTGATGTTGAACACTTTTCCTAAAAATGTCATATAGGACGTCTATTTTCAAAAGGCGCGTGTTCTGCGTATATTACCTAAACTATGCGATTCGCAATTGTTCTGCCCGGTGCCGCGCCTTCAGAAAATAGACATCCTATATGACATTTTTAGGAAAAGTGTTCAACATGAAAGTTGTAGATCTCGTCGAGATCTACAACTTTGATGTTGAACACTTTTCCTAAAAATGTCATATAGGACGTCTATTTTCAAAAGGCGCGTGTTCTGCGTATATTACCTAAACTATGCGATTCGCAATTGTTCTGCCCGGTGCCGCGCCTTCAGAAAATAGACATCCTATATGACATTTTTAGGAAAAGTGTTCAACATGAAAGTTGTAGATCTCGTCGAGATCTACAACTTTGATGTTGAACACTTTTCCTAAAAATGTCATATAGGACGTCTATTTTCAAAAGGCGCGTGTTCTGCGTATATTACCTAAACTATGCGATTCGCAATTGTTCTGCCCGGTGCCGCGCCTTCAGAAAATAGACATCCTATATGACATTTTTAGGAAAAGTGTTCAACATGAAAGTTGTAGATCTCGTCGAGATCTACAACTTTGATGTTGAACACTTTTCCTAAAAATGTCATATAGGACGTCTATTTTCAAAAGGCGCGTGTTCTGCGTATATTACCTAAACTATGCGATTCGCAATTGTTCTGCCCGGTGCCGCGCCTTCAGAAAATAGACATCCTATATGACATTTTTAGGAAAAGTGTTCAACATGAAAGTTGTAGATCTCGTCGAGATCTACAACTTTGATGTTGAACACTTTTCCTAAAAATGTCATATAGGACGTCTATTTTCAAAAGGCGCGTGTTCTGCGTATATTACCTAAACTATGCGATTCGCAATTGTTCTGCCCGGTGCCGCGCCTTCAGAAAATAGACATCCTATATGACATTTTTAGGAAAAGTGTTCAACATGAAAGTTGTAGATCTCGTCGAGATCTACAACTTTGATGTTGAACACTTTTCCTAAAAATGTCATATAGGACGTCTATTTTCAAAAGGCGCGTGTTCTGCGTATATTACCTAAACTATGCGATTCGCAATTGTTCTGCCCGGTGCCGCGCCTTCAGAAAATAGACATCCTATATGACATTTTTAGGAAAAGTGTTCAACATGAAAGTTGTAGATCTCGTCGAGATCTACAACTTTGATGTTGAACACTTTTCCTAAAAATGTCATATAGGACGTCTATTTTCAAAAGGCGCGTGTTCTGCGTATATTACCTAAACTATGCGATTCGCAATTGTTCTGCCCGGTGCCGCGCCTTCAGAAAATAGACATCCTATATGACATTTTTAGGAAAAGTGTTCAACATGAAAGTTGTAGATCTCGTCGAGATCTACAACTTTGATGTTGAACACTTTTCCTAAAAATGTCATATAGGACGTCTATTTTCAAAAGGCGCGTGTTCTGCGTATATTACCTAAACTATGCGATTCGCAATTGTTCTGCCCGGTGCCGCGCCTTCAGAAAATAGACATCCTATATGACATTTTTAGGAAAAGTGTTCAACATGAAAGTTGTAGATCTCGTCGAGATCTACAACTTTGATGTTGAACACTTTTCCTAAAAATGTCATATAGGACGTCTATTTTCAAAAGGCGCGTGTTCTGCGTATATTACCTAAACTATGCGATTCGCAATTGTTCTGCCCGGTGCCGCGCCTTCAGAAAATAGACATCCTATATGACATTTTTAGGAAAAGTGTTCAACATGAAAGTTGTAGATCTCGTCGAGATCTACAACTTTGATGTTGAACACTTTTCCTAAAAATGTCATATAGGACGTCTATTTTCAAAAGGCGCGTGTTCTGCGTATATTACCTAAACTATGCGATTCGCAATTGTTCTGCCCGGTGCCGCGCCTTCAGAAAATAGACATCCTATATGACATT
The DNA here is from genome assembly GCA_033032865.1 of Dactylorhiza incarnata. Taxonomy (NCBI): domain Eukaryota; kingdom Viridiplantae; phylum Streptophyta; class Magnoliopsida; order Asparagales; family Orchidaceae; genus Dactylorhiza; species Dactylorhiza incarnata. The sequence continues at coordinate 44,730 of JAWHQI010001687.1, forward strand.
TTTAGGAAAAGTGTTCAACATGAAAGTTGTAGATCTCGTCGAGATCTACAACTTTGATGTTGAACACTTTTCCTAAAAATGTCATATAGGACGTCTATTTTCAAAAGGCGCGTGTTCTGCGTATATTACCTAAACTATGCGATTCGCAATTGTTCTGCCCGGTGCCGCGCCTTCAGAAAATAGACATCCTATATGACATTTTTAGGAAAAGTGTTCAACATGAAAGTTGTAGATCTCGTCGAGATCTACAACTTTGATGTTGAACACTTTTCCTAAAAATGTCATATAGGACGTCTATTTTCAAAAGGCGCGTGTTCTGCGTATATTACCTAAACTATGCGATTCGCAATTGTTCTGCCCGGTGCCGCGCCTTCAGAAAATAGACATCCTATATGACATTTTTAGGAAAAGTGTTCAACATGAAAGTTGTAGATCTCGTCGAGATCTACAACTTTGATGTTGAACACTTTTCCTAAAAATGTCATATAGGACGTCTATTTTCAAAAGGCGCGTGTTCTGCGTATATTACCTAAACTATGCGATTCGCAATTGTTCTGCCCGGTGCCGCGCCTTCAGAAAATAGACATCCTATATGACATTTTTAGGAAAAGTGTTCAACATGAAAGTTGTAGATCTCGTCGAGATCTACAACTTTGATGTTGAACACTTTTCCTAAAAATGTCATATAGGACGTCTATTTTCAAAAGGCGCGTGTTCTGCGTATATTACCTAAACTATGCGATTCGCAATTGTTCTGCCCGGTGCCGCGCCTTCAGAAAATAGACATCCTATATGACATTTTTAGGAAAAGTGTTCAACATGAAAGTTGTAGATCTCGTCGAGATCTACAACTTTGATGTTGAACACTTTTCCTAAAAATGTCATATAGGACGTCTATTTTCAAAAGGCGCGTGTTCTGCGTATATTACCTAAACTATGCGATTCGCAATTGTTCTGCCCGGTGCCGCGCCTTCAGAAAATAGACATCCTATATGACATTTTTAGGAAAAGTGTTCAACATGAAAGTTGTAGATCTCGTCGAGATCTACAACTTTGATGTTGAACACTTTTCCTAAAAATGTCATATAGGACGTCTATTTTCAAAAGGCGCGTGTTCTGCGTATATTACCTAAACTATGCGATTCGCAATTGTTCTGCCCGGTGCCGCGCCTTCAGAAAATAGACATCCTATATGACATTTTTAGGAAAAGTGTTCAACATGAAAGTTGTAGATCTCGTCGAGATCTACAACTTTGATGTTGAACACTTTTCCTAAAAATGTCATATAGGACGTCTATTTTCAAAAGGCGCGTGTTCTGCGTATATTACCTAAACTATGCGATTCGCAATTGTTCTGCCCGGTGCCGCGCCTTCAGAAAATAGACATCCTATATGACATTTTTAGGAAAAGTGTTCAACATGAAAGTTGTAGATCTCGTCGAGATCTACAACTTTGATGTTGAACACTTTTCCTAAAAATGTCATATAGGACGTCTATTTTCAAAAGGCGCGTGTTCTGCGTATATTACCTAAACTATGCGATTCGCAATTGTTCTGCCCGGTGCCGCGCCTTCAGAAAATAGACATCCTATATGACATTTTTAGGAAAAGTGTTCAACATGAAAGTTGTAGATCTCGTCGAGATCTACAACTTTGATGTTGAACACTTTTCCTAAAAATGTCATATAGGACGTCTATTTTCAAAAGGCGCGTGTTCTGCGTATATTACCTAAACTATGCGATTCGCAATTGTTCTGCCCGGTGCCGCGCCTTCAGAAAATAGACATCCTATATGACATTTTTAGGAAAAGTGTTCAACATGAAAGTTGTAGATCTCGTCGAGATCTACAACTTTGATGTTGAACACTTTTCCTAAAAATGTCATATAGGACGTCTATTTTCAAAAGGCGCGTGTTCTGCGTATATTACCTAAACTATGCGATTCGCAATTGTTCTGCCCGGTGCCGCGCCTTCAGAAAATAGACATCCTATATGACATTTTTAGGAAAAGTGTTCAACATGAAAGTTGTAGATCTCGTCGAGATCTACAACTTTGATGTTGAACACTTTTCCTAAAAATGTCATATAGGACGTCTATTTTCAAAAGGCGCGTGTTCTGCGTATATTACCTAAACTATGCGATTCGCAATTGTTCTGCCCGGTGCCGCGCCTTCAGAAAATAGACATCCTATATGACATTTTTAGGAAAAGTGTTCAACATGAAAGTTGTAGATCTCGTCGAGATCTACAACTTTGATGTTGAACACTTTTCCTAAAAATGTCATATAGGACGTCTATTTTCAAAAGGCGCGTGTTCTGCGTATATTACCTAAACTATGCGATTCGCAATTGTTCTGCCCGGTGCCGCGCCTTCAGAAAATAGACATCCTATATGACATTTTTAGGAAAAGTGTTCAACATGAAAGTTGTAGATCTCGTCGAGATCTACAACTTTGATGTTGAACACTTTTCCTAAAAATGTCATATAGGACGTCTATTTTCAAAAGGCGCGTGTTCTGCGTATATTACCTAAACTATGCGATTCGCAATTGTTCTGCCCGGTGCCGCGCCTTCAGAAAATAGACATCCTATATGACATTTTTAGGAAAAGTGTTCAACATGAAAGTTGTAGATCTCGTCGAGATCTACAACTTTGATGTTGAACACTTTTCCTAAAAATGTCATATAGGACGTCTATTTTCAAAAGGCGCGTGTTCTGCGTATATTACCTAAACTATGCGATTCGCAATTGTTCTGCCCGGTGCCGCGCCTTCAGAAAATAGACATCCTATATGACATTTTTAGGAAAAGTGTTCAACATGAAAGTTGTAGATCTCGTCGAGATCTACAACTTTGATGTTGAACACTTTTCCTAAAAATGTCATATAGGACGTCTATTTTCAAAAGGCGCGTGTTCTGCGTATATTACCTAAACTATGCGATTCGCAATTGTTCTGCCCGGTGCCGCGCCTTCAGAAAATAGACATCCTATATGACATTTTTAGGAAAAGTGTTCAACATGAAAGTTGTAGATCTCGTCGAGATCTACAACTTTGATGTTGAACACTTTTCCTAAAAATGTCATATAGGACGTCTATTTTCAAAAGGCGCGTGTTCTGCGTATATTACCTAAACTATGCGATTCGCAATTGTTCTGCCCGGTGCCGCGCCTTCAGAAAATAGACATCCTATATGACATTTTTAGGAAAAGTGTTCAACATGAAAGTTGTAGATCTCGTCGAGATCTACAACTTTGATGTTGAACACTTTTCCTAAAAATGTCATATAGGACGTCTATTTTCAAAAGGCGCGTGTTCTGCGTATATTACCTAAACTATGCGATTCGCAATTGTTCTGCCCGGTGCCGCGCCTTCAGAAAATAGACATCCTATATGACATTTTTAGGAAAAGTGTTCAACATGAAAGTTGTAGATCTCGTCGAGATCTACAACTTTGATGTTGAACACTTTTCCTAAAAATGTCATATAGGACGTCTATTTTCAAAAGGCGCGTGTTCTGCGTATATTACCTAAACTATGCGATTCGCAATTGTTCTGCCCGGTGCCGCGCCTTCAGAAAATAGACATCCTATATGACATTTTTAGGAAAAGTGTTCAACATGAAAGTTGTAGATCTCGTCGAGATCTACAACTTTGATGTTGAACACTTTTCCTAAAAATGTCATATAGGACGTCTATTTTCAAAAGGCGCGTGTTCTGCGTATATTACCTAAACTATGCGATTCGCAATTGTTCTGCCCGGTGCCGCGCCTTCAGAAAATAGACATCCTATATGACATTTTTAGGAAAAGTGTTCAACATGAAAGTTGTAGATCTCGTCGAGATCTACAACTTTGATGTTGAACACTTTTCCTAAAAATGTCATATAGGACGTCTATTTTCAAAAGGCGCGTGTTCTGCGTATATTACCTAAACTATGCGATTCGCAATTGTTCTGCCCGGTGCCGCGCCTTCAGAAAATAGACATCCTATATGACATTTTTAGGAAAAGTGTTCAACATGAAAGTTGTAGATCTCGTCGAGATCTACAACTTTGATGTTGAACACTTTTCCTAAAAATGTCATATAGGACGTCTATTTTCAAAAGGCGCGTGTTCTGCGTATATTACCTAAACTATGCGATTCGCAATTGTTCTGCCCGGTGCCGCGCCTTCAGAAAATAGACATCCTATATGACATTTTTAGGAAAAGTGTTCAACATGAAAGTTGTAGATCTCGTCGAGATCTACAACTTTGATGTTGAACACTTTTCCTAAAAATGTCATATAGGACGTCTATTTTCAAAAGGCGCGTGTTCTGCGTATATTACCTAAACTATGCGATTCGCAATTGTTCTGCCCGGTGCCGCGCCTTCAGAAAATAGACATCCTATATGACATTTTTAGGAAAAGTGTTCAACATGAAAGTTGTAGATCTCGTCGAGATCTACAACTTTGATGTTGAACACTTTTCCTAAAAATGTCATATAGGACGTCTATTTTCAAAAGGCGCGTGTTCTGCGTATATTACCTAAACTATGCGATTCGCAATTGTTCTGCCCGGTGCCGCGCCTTCAGAAAATAGACATCCTATATGACATTTTTAGGAAAAGTGTTCAACATGAAAGTTGTAGATCTCGTCGAGATCTACAACTTTGATGTTGAACACTTTTCCTAAAAATGTCATATAGGACGTCTATTTTCAAAAGGCGCGTGTTCTGCGTATATTACCTAAACTATGCGATTCGCAATTGTTCTGCCCGGTGCCGCGCCTTCAGAAAATAGACATCCTATATGACATTTTTAGGAAAAGTGTTCAACATGAAAGTTGTAGATCTCGTCGAGATCTACAACTTTGATGTTGAACACTTTTCCTAAAAATGTCATATAGGACGTCTATTTTCAAAAGGCGCGTGTTCTGCGTATATTACCTAAACTATGCGATTCGCAATTGTTCTGCCCGGTGCCGCGCCTTCAGAAAATAGACATCCTATATGACATTTTTAGGAAAAGTGTTCAACATGAAAGTTGTAGATCTCGTCGAGATCTACAACTTTGATGTTGAACACTTTTCCTAAAAATGTCATATAGGACGTCTATTTTCAAAAGGCGCGTGTTCTGCGTATATTACCTAAACTATGCGATTCGCAATTGTTCTGCCCGGTGCCGCGCCTTCAGAAAATAGACATCCTATATGACATTTTTAGGAAAAGTGTTCAACATGAAAGTTGTAGATCTCGTCGAGATCTACAACTTTGATGTTGAACACTTTTCCTAAAAATGTCATATAGGACGTCTATTTTCAAAAGGCGCGTGTTCTGCGTATATTACCTAAACTATGCGATTCGCAATTGTTCTGCCCGGTGCCGCGCCTTCAGAAAATAGACATCCTATATGACATTTTTAGGAAAAGTGTTCAACATGAAAGTTGTAGATCTCGTCGAGATCTACAACTTTGATGTTGAACACTTTTCCTAAAAATGTCATATAGGACGTCTATTTTCAAAAGGCGCGTGTTCTGCGTATATTACCTAAACTATGCGATTCGCAATTGTTCTGCCCGGTGCCGCGCCTTCAGAAAATAGACATCCTATATGACATTTTTAGGAAAAGTGTTCAACATGAAAGTTGTAGATCTCGTCGAGATCTACAACTTTGATGTTGAACACTTTTCCTAAAAATGTCATATAGGACGTCTATTTTCAAAAGGCGCGTGTTCTGCGTATATTACCTAAACTATGCGATTCGCAATTGTTCTGCCCGGTGCCGCGCCTTCAGAAAATAGACATCCTATATGACATTTTTAGGAAAAGTGTTCAACATGAAAGTTGTAGATCTCGTCGAGATCTACAACTTTGATGTTGAACACTTTTCCTAAAAATGTCATATAGGACGTCTATTTTCAAAAGGCGCGTGTTCTGCGTATATTACCTAAACTATGCGATTCGCAATTGTTCTGCCCGGTGCCGCGCCTTCAGAAAATAGACATCCTATATGACATTTTTAGGAAAAGTGTTCAACATGAAAGTTGTAGATCTCGTCGAGATCTACAACTTTGATGTTGAACACTTTTCCTAAAAATGTCATATAGGACGTCTATTTTCAAAAGGCGCGTGTTCTGCGTATATTACCTAAACTATGCGATTCGCAATTGTTCTGCCCGGTGCCGCGCCTTCAGAAAATAGACATCCTATATGACATTTTTAGGAAAAGTGTTCAACATGAAAGTTGTAGATCTCGTCGAGATCTACAACTTTGATGTTGAACACTTTTCCTAAAAATGTCATATAGGACGTCTATTTTCAAAAGGCGCGTGTTCTGCGTATATTACCTAAACTATGCGATTCGCAATTGTTCTGCCCGGTGCCGCGCCTTCAGAAAATAGACATCCTATATGACATTTTTAGGAAAAGTGTTCAACATGAAAGTTGTAGATCTCGTCGAGATCTACAACTTTGATGTTGAACACTTTTCCTAAAAATGTCATATAGGACGTCTATTTTCAAAAGGCGCGTGTTCTGCGTATATTACCTAAACTATGCGATTCGCAATTGTTCTGCCCGGTGCCGCGCCTTCAGAAAATAGACATCCTATATGACATTTTTAGGAAAAGTGTTCAACATGAAAGTTGTAGATCTCGTCGAGATCTACAACTTTGATGTTGAACACTTTTCCTAAAAATGTCATATAGGACGTCTATTTTCAAAAGGCGCGTGTTCTGCGTATATTACCTAAACTATGCGATTCGCAATTGTTCTGCCCGGTGCCGCGCCTTCAGAAAATAGACATCCTATATGACATTTTTAGGAAAAGTGTTCAACATGAAAGTTGTAGATCTCGTCGAGATCTACAACTTTGATGTTGAACACTTTTCCTAAAAATGTCATATAGGACGTCTATTTTCAAAAGGCGCGTGTTCTGCGTATATTACCTAAACTATGCGATTCGCAATTGTTCTGCCCGGTGCCGCGCCTTCAGAAAATAGACATCCTATATGACATTTTTAGGAAAAGTGTTCAACATGAAAGTTGTAGATCTCGTCGAGATCTACAACTTTGATGTTGAACACTTTTCCTAAAAATGTCATATAGGACGTCTATTTTCAAAAGGCGCGTGTTCTGCGTATATTACCTAAACTATGCGATTCGCAATTGTTCTGCCCGGTGCCGCGCCTTCAGAAAATAGACATCCTATATGACATTTTTAGGAAAAGTGTTCAACATGAAAGTTGTAGATCTCGTCGAGATCTACAACTTTGATGTTGAACACTTTTCCTAAAAATGTCATATAGGACGTCTATTTTCAAAAGGCGCGTGTTCTGCGTATATTACCTAAACTATGCGATTCGCAATTGTTCTGCCCGGTGCCGCGCCTTCAGAAAATAGACATCCTATATGACATTTTTAGGAAAAGTGTTCAACATGAAAGTTGTAGATCTCGTCGAGATCTACAACTTTGATGTTGAACACTTTTCCTAAAAATGTCATATAGGACGTCTATTTTCAAAAGGCGCGTGTTCTGCGTATATTACCTAAACTATGCGATTCGCAATTGTTCTGCCCGGTGCCGCGCCTTCAGAAAATAGACATCCTATATGACATTTTTAGGAAAAGTGTTCAACATGAAAGTTGTAGATCTCGTCGAGATCTACAACTTTGATGTTGAACACTTTTCCTAAAAATGTCATATAGGACGTCTATTTTCAAAAGGCGCGTGTTCTGCGTATATTACCTAAACTATGCGATTCGCAATTGTTCTGCCCGGTGCCGCGCCTTCAGAAAATAGACATCCTATATGACATTTTTAGGAAAAAGTGTTCTCAACAGAAAACTTGTAATTTTCGTCATATAGGACGTCTATTTTCAAAAGGCGCGTGTTCTGCGTATATTACCTAAACTATGCGATTCGCAATTGTTCTGCCCGGTGCCGCGCCTTCAGAAAATAGACATCCTATATGACATTTTTAGGAAAAGTGTTCAACATGAAAGTTGTAGATCTCGTCGAGATCTACAACTTTGATGTTGAACACTTTTCCTAAAAATGTCATATAGGACGTCTATTTTCAAAAGGCGCGTGTTCTGCGTATATTACCTAAACTATGCGATTCGCAATTGTTCTGCCCGGTGCCGCGCCTTCAGAAAATAGACATCCTATATGACATTTTTAGGAAAAGTGTTCAACATGAAAGTTGTAGATCTCGTCGAGATCTACAACTTTGATGTTGAACACTTTTCCTAAAAATGTCATATAGGACGTCTATTTTCAAAAGGCGCGTGTTCTGCGTATATTACCTAAACTATGCGATTCGCAATTGTTCTGCCCGGTGCCGCGCCTTCAGAAAATAGACATCCTATATGACATTTTTAGGAAAAGTGTTCAACATGAAAGTTGTAGATCTCGTCGAGATCTACAACTTTGATGTTGAACACTTTTCCTAAAAATGTCATATAGGACGTCTATTTTCAAAAGGCGCGTGTTCTGCGTATATTACCTAAACTATGCGATTCGCAATTGTTCTGCCCGGTGCCGCGCCTTCAGAAAATAGACATCCTATATGACATTTTTAGGAAAAGTGTTCAACATGAAAGTTGTAGATCTCGTCGAGATCTACAACTTTGATGTTGAACACTTTTCCTAAAAATGTCATATAGGACGTCTATTTTCAAAAGGCGCGTGTTCTGCGTATATTACCTAAACTATGCGATTCGCAATTGTTCTGCCCGGTGCCGCGCCTTCAGAAAATAGACATCCTATATGACATTTTTAGGAAAAGTGTTCAACATGAAAGTTGTAGATCTCGTCGAGATCTACAACTTTGATGTTGAACACTTTTCCTAAAAATGTCATATAGGACGTCTATTTTCAAAAGGCGCGTGTTCTGCGTATATTACCTAAACTATGCGATTCGCAATTGTTCTGCCCGGTGCCGCGCCTTCAGAAAATAGACATCCTATATGACATTTTTAGGAAAGTGTTCAACATGAAAGTTGTAGATCTCGTCGAGATCTACAACTTTGATGTTGAACACTTTTCCTAAAAATGTCATATAGGACGTCTATTTTCAAAAGGCGCGTGTTCTGCGTATATTACCTAAACTATGCGATTCGCAATTGTTCTGCCCGGTGCCGCGCCTTCAGAAAATAGACATCCTATATGACATTTTTAGGAAAAGTGTTCAACATGAAAGTTGTAGATCTCGTCGAGATCTACAACTTTGATGTTGAACACTTTTCCTAAAAATGTCATATAGGACGTCTATTTTCAAAAGGCGCGTGTTCTGCGTATATTACCTAAACTATGCGATTCGCAATTGTTCTGCCCGGTGCCGCGCCTTCAGAAAATAGACATCCTATATGACATTTTTAGGAAAAGTGTTCAACATGAAAGTTGTAGATCTCGTCGAGATCTACAACTTTGATGTTGAACACTTTTCCTAAAAATGTCATATAGGACGTCTATTTTCAAAAGGCGCGTGTTCTGCGTATATTACCTAAACTATGCGATTCGCAATTGTTCTGCCCGGTGCCGCGCCTTCAGAAAATAGACATCCTATATGACATTTTTAGGAAAAGTGTTCAACATGAAAGTTGTAGATCTCGTCGAGATCTACAACTTTGATGTTGAACACTTTTCCTAAAAATGTCATATAGGACGTCTATTTTCAAAAGGCGCGTGTTCTGCGTATATTACCTAAACTATGCGATTCGCAATTGTTCTGCCCGGTGCCGCGCCTTCAGAAAATAGACATCCTATATGACATTTTTAGGAAAAGTGTTCAACATGAAAGTTGTAGATCTCGTCGAGATCTACAACTTTGATGTTGAACACTTTTCCTAAAAATGTCATATAGGACGTCTATTTTCAAAAGGCGCGTGTTCTGCGTATATTACCTAAACTATGCGATTCGCAATTGTTCTGCCCGGTGCCGCGCCTTCAGAAAATAGACATCCTATATGACATTTTTAGGAAAAGTGTTCAACATGAAAGTTGTAGATCTCGTCGAGATCTACAACTTTGATGTTGAACACTTTTCCTAAAAATGTCATATAGGACGTCTATTTTCAAAAGGCGCGTGTTCTGCGTATATTACCTAAACTATGCGATTCGCAATTGTTCTGCCCGGTGCCGCGCCTTCAGAAAATAGACATCCTATATGACATTTTTAGGAAAAGTGTTCAACATGAAAGTTGTAGATCTCGTCGAGATCTACAACTTTGATGTTGAACACTTTTCCTAAAATGTCATATAGGACGTCTATTTTCAAAAGGCGCGTGTTCTGCGTATATTACCTAAACTATGCGATTCGCAATTGTTCTGCCCGGTGCCGCGCCTTCAGAAAATAGACATCCTATATGACATTTTTAGGAAAAGTGTTCAACATGAAAGTTGTAGATCTCGTCGAGATCTACAACTTTGATGTTGAACACTTTTCCTAAAAATGTCATATAGGACGTCTATTTTCAAAAGGCGCGTGTTCTGCGTATATTACCTAAACTATGCGATTCGCAATTGTTCTGCCCGGTGCCGCGCCTTCAGAAAATAGACATCCTATATGACATTTTTAGGAAAAGTGTTCAACATGAAAGTTGTAGATCTCGTCGAGATCTACAACTTTGATGTTGAACACTTTTCCTAAAAATGTCATATAGGACGTCTATTTTCAAAAGGCGCGTGTTCTGCGTATATTACCTAAACTATGCGATTCGCAATTGTTCTGCCCGGTGCCGCGCCTTCAGAAAATAGACATCCTATATGACATTTTTAGAAAAGTGTTCAACATGAAAGTTGTAGATCTCGTCGAGATCTACAACTTTGATGTTGAACACTTTTCCTAAAAATGTCATATAGGACGTCTATTTTCAAAAGGCGCGTGTTCTGCGTATATTACCTAAACTATGCGATTCGCAATTGTTCTGCCCGGTGCCGCGCCTTCAGAAAATAGACATCCTATATGACATTTTTAGGAAAAGTGTTCAACATGAAAGTTGTAGATCTCGTCGAGATCTACAACTTTGATGTTGAACACTTTTCCTAAAAATGTCATATAGGACGTCTATTTTCAAAGGCGCGTGTTCTGCGTATATTACCTAAACTATGCGATTCGCAATTGTTCTGCCCGGTGCCGCGCCTTCAGAAAATAGACATCCTATATGACATTTTTAGGAAAAGTGTTCAACATGAAAGTTGTAGATCTCGTCGAGATCTACAACTTTGATGTTGAACACTTTTCCTAAAAATGTCATATAGGACGTCTATTTTCAAAAGGCGCGTGTTCTGCGTATATTACCTAAACTATGCGATTCGCAATTGTTCTGCCCGGTGCCGCGCCTTCAGAAAATAGACATCCTATATGACATTTTTAGGAAAAGTGTTCAACATGAAAGTTGTAGATCTCGTCGAGATCTACAACTTTGATGTTGAACACTTTTCCTAAAAATGTCATATAGGACGTCTATTTTCAAAAGGCGCGTGTTCTGCGTATATTACCTAAACTATGCGATTCGCAATTGTTCTGCCCGGTGCCGCGCCTTCAGAAAATAGACATCCTATATGACATTTTTAGGAAAAGTGTTCAACATGAAAGTTGTAGATCTCGTCGAGATCTACAACTTTGATGTTGAACACTTTTCCTAAAAATGTCATATAGGACGTCTATTTTCAAAAGGCGCGTGTTCTGCGTATATTACCTAAACTATGCGATTCGCAATTGTTCTGCCCGGTGCCGCGCCTTCAGAAAATAGACATCCTATATGACATTTTTAGGAAAAGTGTTCAACATGAAAGTTGTAGATCTCGTCGAGATCTACAACTTTGATGTTGAACACTTTTCCTAAAAATGTCATATAGGACGTCTATTTTCAAAAGGCGCGTGTTCTGCGTATATTACCTAAACTATGCGATTCGCAATTGTTCTGCCCGGTGCCGCGCCTTCAGAAAATAGACATCCTATATGACATTTTTAGGAAAAGTGTTCAACATGAAAGTTGTAGATCTCGTCGAGATCTACAACTTTGATGTTGAACACTTTTCCTAAAAATGTCATATAGGACGTCTATTTTCAAAAGGCGCGTGTTCTGCGTATATTACCTAAACTATGCGATTCGCAATTGTTCTGCCCGGTGCCGCGCCTTCAGAAAATAGACATCCTATATGACATTTTTAGGAAAAGTGTTCAACATGAAAGTTGTAGATCTCGTCGAGATCTACAACTTTGATGTTGAACACTTTTCCTAAAAATGTCATATAGGACGTCTATTTTCAAAGGCGCGTGTTCTGCGTATATTACCTAAACTATGCGATTCGCAATTGTTCTGCCCGGTGCCGCGCCTTCAGAAAATAGACATCCTATATGACATTTTTAGGAAAAGTGTTCAACATGAAAGTTGTAGATCTCGTCGAGATCTACAACTTTGATGTTGAACACTTTTCCTAAAAATGTCATATAGGACGTCTATTTTCAAAAGGCGCGTGTTCTGCGTATATTACCTAAACTATGCGATTCGCAATTGTTCTGCCCGGTGCCGCGCCTTCAGAAAATAGACATCCTATATGACATTTTTAGGAAAAGTGTTCAACATGAAAGTTGTAGATCTCGTCGAGATCTACAACTTTGATGTTGAACACTTTTCCTAAAAATGTCATATAGGACGTCTATTTTCAAAAGGCGCGTGTTCTGCGTATATTACCTAAACTATGCGATTCGCAATTGTTCTGCCCGGTGCCGCGCCTTCAGAAAATAGACATCCTATATGACATTTTTAGGAAAAGTGTTCAACATGAAAGTTGTAGATCTCGTCGAGATCTACAACTTTGATGTTGAACACTTTTCCTAAAAATGTCATATAGGACGTCTATTTTCAAAAGGCGCGTGTTCTGCGTATATTACCTAAACTATGCGATTCGCAATTGTTCTGCCCGTGCCGCGCCTTCAGAAAATAGACATCCTATATGACATTTTTAGGAAAAGTGTTCAACATGAAAGTTGTAGATCTCGTCGAGATCTACAACTTTGATGTTGAACACTTTTCCTAAAAATGTCATATAGGACGTCTATTTTCAAAGGCGCGTGTTCTGCGTATATTACCTAAACTATGCGATTCGCAATTGTTCTGCCCGGTGCCGCGCCTTCAGAAAATAGACATCCTATATGACATTTTTAGGAAAGTGTTCAACATGAAAGTTGTAGATCTCGTCGAGATCTACAACTTTGATGTTGAACACTTTTCCTAAAAATGTCATATAGGACGTCTATTTTCAAAAGGCGCGTGTTCTGCGTATATTACCTAAACTATGCGATTCGCAATTGTTCTGCCCGGTGCCGCGCCTTCAGAAAATAGACATCCTATATGACATTTTTAGGAAAAGTGTTCAACATGAAAGTTGTAGATCTCGTCGAGATCTACAACTTTGATGTTGAACACTTTTCCTAAAATGTCATATAGGACGTCTATTTTCAAAAGGCGCGTGTTCTGCGTATATTACCTAAACTATGCGATTCGCAATTGTTCTGCCCGTGCCGCGCCTTCAGAAAATAGACATCCTATATGACATTTTTAGGAAAAGTGTTCAACATGAAAGTTGTAGATCTCGTCGAGATCTACAACTTTGATGTTGAACACTTTTCCTAAAAATGTCATATAGGACGTCTATTTTCAAAGGCGCGTGTTCTGCGTATATTACCTAAACTATGCGATTCGCATTGTTCTGCCCGTTGCCGCGCCTTCAGAAAATAGACATCCTATATGACATTTTTAGGAAAGTGTTCAACATGAAAGTTGTAGATCTCGTCGAGATCTACAACTTTGATGTTGAACACTTTTCCTAAAAATGTCATATAGGACGTCTATTTTCAAAGGCGCGTGTTCTGCGTATATTACCTAAACTATGCGATTCGCAATTGTTCTGCCCGGTGCCGCGCCTTCAGAAAATAGACATCCTATATGACATTTTTAGGAAAAGTGTTCAACATGAAAGTTGTAGATCTCGACGAGATCTACATTTGTTTGCGCTATTTATTACCTAAACTATGCGATTCGCCAATTGTTCTGCCCGGTGCCGCGCCTTCAGAAAATAGACATCCTATATGACATTTTTAGGAAAAGTGTTCAACATGAAAGTTGTAGATCTCGTCGAGATCTACAACTTTGATGTTGAACACTTTTCCTAAAAAATGTCATATAGGACGTCTATTTTCAAAAGGCGCGTGTTCTGCGTATATTACCTAAACTATGCGATTCGCAATTGTTCTGCCCGGTGCCGCGCCTTCAGAAAATAGACATCCTATATGACATTTTTAGGAAAAGTGTTCAACATGAAAGTTGTAGATCTCGTCGAGATCTACAACTTTGATGTTGAACACTTTTCCTAAAAATGTCATATAGGACGTCTATTTTCAAAAGGCGTGTGTTCTGCGTATATTACCTAAACTATGCGATTCGCAATTGTTCTGCCCGGTGCCGCGCCTTCAGAAAATAGACATCCTATATGACATTTTTAGGAAAAGTGTTCAACATGAAAGTTGTAGATCTCGTCGAGATCTACAACTTTGATGTTGAACACTTTTCCTAAAAATGTCATATAGGACGTCTATTTTCAAAAGGCGCGTGTTCTGCGTATATTACCTAAACTATGCGATTCGCAATTGTTCTGCCCGGTGCCGCGCCTTCAGAAAATAGACATCCTATATGACATTTTTAGGAAAAGTGTTCAACATGAAAGTTGTAGATCTCGTCGAGATCTACAACTTTGATGTTGAACACTTTTCCTAAAAATGTCATATAGGACGTCTATTTTCAAAAGGCGCGTGTTCTGCGTATATTACCTAAACTATGCGATTCGCAATTGTTCTGCCCGGTGCCGCGCCTTCAGAAAATAGACATCCTATATGACATTTTTAGGAAAGTGTTCAACATGAAAGTTGTAGATCTCGTCGAGATCTACAACTTGATGTTGAACACTTTTCCTAAAAATGTCATATAGGACGTCTATTTCAAAAGGCGCGTGTTCTGCGTATATTACCTAAACTATGCGATTCGCAATTGTTCTGCCCGGTGCCGCGCCTTCAGAAAATAGACATCCTATATGACATTTTTAGGAAAAGTGTTCAACATGAAAGTTGTAGATCTCGTCGAGATCTACAACTTTGATGTTGAACACTTTTCCTAAAAATGTCATATAGGACGTCTATTTTCAAAAGGCGCGTGTTCTGCGTATATTACCTAAACTATGCGATTCGCAATTGTTCTGCCCGGTGCCGCGCCTTCAGAAAATAGACATCCTATATGACATTTTTAGGAAAAGTGTTAACGTTGAGATCTACAACTTTGATGTTGAACACTTTTCCTAAAAATGTCATATAGGACGTCTATTTTCAAAAGGCGCGTGTTCTGCGTATATTACCTAAACTATGCGATTCGCAATGTTCTGCCCGGTGCCGCGCCTTCAGAAAATAGACATCTATATGACATTTTTAGGAAAAGTGTTCAACATGAAAGTTGTAGATCTCGTCGAGATCTACAACTTTGATGTTGAACACTTTTCCTAAAAATGTCATATAGGACGTCTATTTTCAAAAGGCGCGTGTTCTGCGTATATTACCTAAACTATGCGATTCGCAATTGTTCTGCCCGGTGCCGCGCCTTCAGAAAATAGACATCCTATATGACATTTTTAGGAAAAGTGTTCAACATGAAAGTTGTAGATCTCGTCGAGATCTACAACTTTGATGTTGAACACTTCCTAAAAATGTCATATAGGACGTCTATTTTCAAAAAGGCGCGTGTTCTGCGTATATTACCTAAACTATGCGATTCGCAATTGTTCTGCCGGTGCCGCGCCTTCAGAAAATAGACATCCTATATGACATTTTTAGGAAAAGTGTTCAACATGAAAGTTGTAGATCTCGTCGAGATCTACAACTTTGATGTTGAACACTTTTCCTAAAAATGTCATATAGGACGTCTATTTTCAAAAGGCGCGTGTTCTGCGTATATTACCTAAACTATGCGATTCGCAATTGTTCTGCCCGGTGCCGCGCCTTCAGAAAATAGACATCCTATATGACATTTTTAGGAAAAGTGTTCAACATGAAAGTTGTAGATCTCGTCGAGATCTACAACTTTGATGTTGAACACTTTTCCTAAAAATGTCATATAGGACGTCTATTTTCAAAAGGCGCGTGTTCTGCGTATATTACCTAAACTATGCGATTCGCAATTGTTCTGCCCGGTGCCGCGCCTTCAGAAAATAGACATCTATATGACATTTTTAGGAAAAGTGTTCAACATGAATGTAG
>JAWHQI010001688.1:0-60995 GCA_033032865.1 Dactylorhiza incarnata
CTGCTGTTAGGGGTTGGCGGCGGCAAGGGAGGACAGGGAGGATTGGCGGATGGCTGCAGGGAGGGGTGGAGGAGGAAGGAGAACCTTACCCAATGGAGGATCCGGCACCCGGGCTCCACGACGTCGGCACCGCGGAAGGATCACCGGACAAGGAATGAAGCCTCTCCAAACTTCAGCAATGAGGATTTCAGCCCCCTAAGACTCCTATTTATAAAAAGCAACAATAGGGCACCCGGAATCGACGGCTATGATTGCCGGCGGTTCCGTTCCCAAGACTATATAAAATAATAACCGAAATACATAAAGCTATATATGAAAATGACTCTAAACGACGAGCCGGACGCATCCGTGGTAACGGATCGCCGGTTCGATCAAGTCCGTCGGCGCGAATATACGAAGGTGGGGTCCGCCTTGCGCCGAGTTGCGCTCGATGGTCCCCCATCAGTTGGGAAGGTAAGTTGAATATAATTATTATGTTTTTATGTTTTTTTCTTTTTGAACTATATATGTACGCCCGGTTTAGGGCATTCTAATCTGATCAATTACGTTCGACTTGGTATCAAAGCAAAAGGGAAATTTCCGCCGCTCCTTTGTCGCGTCGCCTGCTTCCGCTCGACGTCTCCCGCGCCGATCTCCTGCGCTCCTCTCGCCGCCAGCAAGGCTCGCGCTCCTCTCGCCGATCTCCCGTCGCCTGCTCGCCGCCAGCAGGGCTCGCCGTGAGCGGCTGGATGCGTTAGCCGACGCATCTCCTCCAGTCGGCCGACGCATCTCCTCCATTAGCAGGGCTCGCCCTTTTTTTCCTCCTTCTCTTTCGGCTTGCCGTTTTGTCCTCCATGGGGGCTGCCAGAACGCCTCTCTTCCATCCTCGGGTGCTCTCTTCGTTTTTCAGATTTAGTCTGCACCCGTAGGATGTTCTCTCATTCCTCTTGAGACCTTTTTTCTCTATGGGAGATACTTCCAGCCCAGATCCTTCCACTTTTTCTCCCTCTTCTCAATCCAGTGCTCTTCCCGGATCTTTGGCCCCTCCATCTTCGGCTCTTCCGGTTGATGCTTTGCATCGTTCCTCGGGTGATCCTCCTCGGAGTCATGGCCAGTCTTTGAAGATTACTACAGTCGCCTTGGATGACACAAATTACCTGGAATGGTCTAGGGCGGCTCAACATGCGATTCGCAGCCACCAGTTGTATGGTCTTATTGATGGTACTATTGTTGAGCCATCACGTTCCGATCCCTCGTGGCGCAAATGGGATGCGGACAATTCGTTGGTCGTTTCGTGGCTGCTTCATTCGATGTCCCCTCAGGTGTATCAAAGCTATATGTTGTTGGACTCCGCATATGATATTTGGACGAGAGCCCGTGATACTTACTCCCAGGCAGGCAGTTCGATGCAGGTATATGAGCTCACTCGCCGTGTTCTGGAATTGAGACAGGGGACTATGCCCGTTGCCCGCTACTACTCTGAGTTTGAGCGTCTTTATCAGGAGTTAGACTTCTTTAATACCTTTACTGCTGCTTGCACGGTTGATGCGGTGGCACTTCAGAAGGATAAAGACCGTTTCCATGTTCATGTCTTCCTTATGGGCCTTAGCATGGAGTTTGATGTTGTTCGTCTGCACATTCTCCATCGTGAGCCTCTTCCCTCCCTTCGGGAGGCATTCAGCATGCTCCTCAGTGATGAGAATCGCCGTCGCACTCTTGGTTCTGCTACCGATCACTCTGTGCAAGCAAGTATGACTCGTGGTCCTTCCCCTGTTTGTAGTCATTGCGGGAAGACAGGCCATGTCAAAAGCTCTTGTTTTCGTCTGCACCCGCACCTTGCTCCAAGTGGTCGGGGCTCTGGTACCCGCGGTAGAGGAGGGTACCGTGGTGGTGGTGGTGGTCGTCCCTCTGATAGCCGCTCTCAGTCTTCTGCTCACTCTCTACTGCCGTTCTGGACGATACCTCTGGAGGCCTGTCTACCGCTGAGTTAGAGGCCTTCCGACGCTTGTTGCGCTCTCACACTGACTCTACTCCTGCTTCCTCCCATGCTGCTGTTGCCACTTCAGGTCTGTCCAGTGCTCATGCCGTGTCTTCCACACCCTCCGAGTGGATAATCGACTCAGGTGCGACCGACCACATGACTGACTCTGCCTCAGGTTTTACCTCCTATACTCCCCTTTCTGGTCGTGATAAGATTATTGCTGCCAATGGCTCCCTCTCTGCCATTGCCGGTAAAGGGACAGTTCCATGTTCTCCTGACCCATCACTTTCCTCTGTTTTACATGTTCCTTCTTTCCCAGAAATTTACTCTCTATTAGTCACTTGACTAACTCATTACACTGTTCTGTGACATTCTTTCCTGATGTTTGTGTTTTTCAGGATCTGGCTACGAGGCGGACACTTGGCAGTGGTAGGAATGTCGGAGGCCTGTACTTGCTGAACCAGTCTTCTCCCAGTGCCCTATCTTCCACCAGATCTCCGACTCTTGATGATCTTCGACGATGGCATCAACGCCTTGGCCACCCTTCTCCTTTATATCTTACTAATTGTTTCCTGCTTTTCATCATTTACTTCCGTCATTTTCTTGTGATGCTTGTGAACAATCTAAACATGTGCGGTGTCGTTCTACTCATTTGTCTGTCCCTAGTCTGTATCCATTTGATGTTATTCACTCTGATGTTTGGGGTCCATCCCTGTTCTCTCTTTATCTGGATTTAGATGGTTTGTAACGTTTATTGATTGCTACTCTCGCACTACTTGGCTTTATATGCTTAAAAAGAAAAGTGACGTTCTTTCTTGCCTTCAAAACTTTCATAAGATGGTGGTCCAACAATTCGGAGGCACAATACGTGTGTTACGTAGTGATAATGGTGGAGAATATGACGATCGCGGTGTCTTTGAGGCTTATCTTGCGGACCATGGTATAATCCATCAAACTACATGTGTCCACACCTCCACTCAAAATGGGGTGGCCGAACGGAAGAATCGGCAGTTGCTGGAGGTGGCCCGGTGCTTACTTCTTTCTATGCACCTCCCTAAATCCTATGGGGGGATGCTGTTCTTACCGCCGCACATCTCATTAACCGCCTTCCGTCCCGTGCTCTCTCGTTTGCTACGCTCTCTCTCGCCTAGAACAAAAACACATTGTCCACACCTCTCATCTTCCCCCTCGTATCTTCGGCTCCGTGTGTTTTGTTCATGTCCATACCCGCATCGTGATAAACTTGATGCGCGCTCCCTTCGATGTGTTTTTGTTGGTTATTCTTCTACCACCAAAGGGTATAGATGTTATCACCCTCCGACACGTCGATATTATTGTACTGTCGATGTCACCTTTCGTGAGGGGAGTCGTACTTTGGTCCTCGTCAGGGGGAGATGATTAGTACTGGTGCCGAGATGACCGACTCCCCGCTTCCGATTTGTGCTACTCATCCTTTTGTTCCTGCTCCTCCACCTGATCCCGTTCCGCCACCTGCTCCTGTTCCTTCTACCTCCGCTCCTCCGATCATATACACATACTCCCGTCGTCCCACGACTGTTGAGCATGTGCAGACTGAAGATGTTCCGCCAGTACCGGTGAATGCCTCCAGCCCAGATTCTGATGACGACCTCCATATTCCTCTTGCCCGTCTTATAGGTAAGAAGGGTAGCACTAAACATCCCATTGCCAACTACATTCGTTATGATCACCTTTCTCAGGCACATCAAGCCTTTGTTTCTTCTCTTTCATCTATTGTTATCCCTAAGACATGGCAGGAGGCTGCTCAGATACCTGAATGGAAAGCGGCAATGGAGGAGGAATTGCGTGCCCTGGACAAGAATAAAACATGGCAGCTGGTGAGCCTTCCTCCAGGGAAGCGAACGGTCGGATCCCGTTGGGTATTCACAGTTAAACAAAACCAAGATGGTGTTGTGGAGTGGTATAAAGCTCGTTTGGTGGCTCAGGGATATACCCAGGCCCAGGGCATTGACTACCAGGAGACCTTTGCTCCTGTTGCTAAGATGAACTCAATCCGCGTTCTTTTTTCTGTTGCTGCAAGTCGTAGATGGGAACTACTTCAGCTAGATATCAAGAATGCTTTTTTGAATGGTGATCTGGAGGAGGAGGTATACATGGATATTCCGCCGGGCTCTATTATCAAAGGGTCCAAGGGAAGGTGTGCCGGGTTCTAAAATCTCTGCACGGCTTGAAACAGTCTCCGAGGGCGTGGTTTGGGCGTTTTTACAAGTTCATGCTTCAACTTGGGTACACTCAAAGTCATGCTGACCACACACTCTTTATTAAGAGAAAAGGTGCCCAGGTCTCTATTCTTATTGTGTATGTGGACGACATCATCATTACCGGGGATCACATGGAGGAGATCATTTACTTGAAGGAACAACTGAGCAAGGAATTTGAAGTTAAAGACCTGGGAAAGCTGAAATATTTCTTGTGAATTGAAGTGGCAAAGTCTCAACAAGGGATCTTCATCTCCCAAAGAAAGTATACTCTAGATCTTCTTGAAGAGACTGGGATGCTTGGGTGTGCACCCGTGGACACCCCCATTGAGGCTAATCACAAATTGATGCAGATGCTAGTGGAGAAAAGGTGGATGTCTCAAAATACCAACGTTTGGTTGGACGACTCATATACCTGTCCCATACTCGCCCTGACATTACGTATGCTGTGGGGGGTCCTAAGTAGGTATATGCATTCTCCTTCCATTCGTCATCAGCAGGCGGCCTTTAGAGTGCTACGGTATCTCAAAAAGGCACCCGGCCGTGGGATCCTTTTCAAAAACGGCCAATCTTTAGAAGTTGAAGTGTTTACAGATGCTGATTGGGCTGGTAGTCAAGATGACAGAAAATCAACTACAGGGTACTGCACTTTTGTGGGAGGCAACCTCGTTTCATGGAGGAGCAAGAAGCAAAATGTGGTAGCTCGATCAAGTGCAGAGGCAGAGAGTATAGGGCAATGACACAAGGTGTTTGTGAAGGATTGTGGTTGAGGACTCTCCTTCGGGACATTGACCTTCAGGGAACAATCCTATCATGATCTACTGACGACAAACAAGCCGCCATCAGTATTGCGCACAATCCAGTGCAACATGATAGAACCAAACATGTGGAAGTTGATAGACATTTCATCAAGGATCACCTAGACAAAGGGAATATCTGCACCCTTTTGTGAACTCATCCGATCAGCTTGCGAACGTCTTCACCAAGGGTTTATACAGCGACAACTTCAAGGACAACACAAACAAGTTGGGAATGATCAATATATATTCCCAACTTGAGGGGGAGAGTTGAATATAATTATTATGTTTTTATGTTTTTTTCTTTTTGGAACTATATATGTACGCCCGGTTTAGGGCATTCTAATCTGATCAATTACGTTCGACTGGTAATACCGAATTAAATGCTTATGTCGGGTTTGCCGTTTAGGGTAGAAGGAATTTGTATATGTTCTGAGTGTTGGGCAGTGAATGGTGTACATGAGCAAAAAATGGGAGTTGCGGAGATGAGAATGCTTATGTAGTGGCGCCAATTGTAGAGAAGATGCGAGAAGCTCGTTTAAGATGGTTCAGACATGTACATATGAGACCATTAGAAGCACCTGTTGTTAGGCGTTGTGAGAGCTTAGTCACTAGACATGTTAAACGGGGGAGGGGTAGACCAAAACATACTGGAATGAAACTATAAGGAAATATATGATGTACTTGGGTATTAATGAGGCTATGATTAAAGATAGGGCGCAATGGCGACAAAGGATCCATATAGCTGACCCCACTATGGTGGGATAAAGGCTTGAGTGTTGTTGTTGTCGGGTTGCCGTTATCGTAGGTTTGGATAATATGCTTAAGGTGCTTCTAGTGATGGCCTCAACATATCTTTTGGGGACATCTTAAATTGAAAAATTGGCGTCAATGGCAGCTTTGAGCCAATCACTTCAAGCTCCGCCCTATGCAAGAAAATCAACCACAAAATGTCAATAAAAAAGATCACAATTGTAATCTTATGCTTGTAAATGGCTTTTGCTGGAGGAGCTCTTCATGTCCTGAAATTGCCAAGTGCCACAATGAAGATTGGAAGGGGGGTATTCACGGTTTTCACGACACAAACTTAGGAGCATGAATAGTTTAAAAAATATTTTTCGGAAATAGTTTTAATGTCTCAAATAGCAAGCTCTTGTCACCAATGTTGTAAATATTGGATGTCGGCGACATATCAGATTGAGTTTTAAATGTCGGATGTCAGAAGTCGGAGACATGTTGGGGATATTTTAAAATATCGAATTTTCATATCTTATAAATAAAAAAATTATTTGTATGCATATTAAGTATAATTACGTGTTTTAAAACTACACGAACAATGAGTCATGCATATTCTAAAATAAACTCAAAGAATATCCAAAATAAAATATTATTAATAAGTACAAATCAGTACGTTGAAAAATAAATTTAATATTATATAAGAATTTTATTTTCATAGCACTAAGTTTATAGTAAATAATAAAAATATAAAGCTAAATATTTTTGATTGATTATAAATCTTTTCAAGCTTAATAAATTATGTTAAAATCATACAAATAATAACTAATAAATGTGTTTATTTTTTCACATTTTGTAATAAGAAATAAAAAACATATAATTTGAAATAATTATATAAAATTTATTATAATAATAACACAAAATGAAACAATATACCTAATTGATTTAGACATATACCGCTAGTCAGTTGAAATAACATTGAATAAAATAGCGGACGATATGTTCAAATATCGTGTCAGCCGAAATATCGAAAAAAATTGGATATATCGGCCTATATTTTGCAAAAGGACATAATCTATTTTTTATAAAAAATATATCATTTTACCCTAAAAAATGACATGTCGGCAGACATGTCGGCAGACATGTCGGAGGACATTTAAAACAGTGCTTGTCACAATGATTATCTAGTCTACACCCTTGTGGTAGGGCTCATTTTTGGCAATTTTGTCCGACGAACAAAGGTGTTTGGTTCAAATGTAACATTTGTTGAAGTAAATATCAAGTCACAGATTACTAGCCGTAATATTAATGACAATATAATGAGATAAATAGCTTAATGCCATTTCTATAATTTCCAATTTTCTCCTAACCTATGTGTAGGTATGGGTATGAGTTATGTGTGTAATAAATTTCATTTCTATTTTCTCCGCTTAGTACCAAAGCATGGGCTTCACCCGATCCCAACTCTGCCTTATCCCACTCCGCGTTTCCGTCCCACTCCCGCTCCAGAGAACCCATCCCGATCCCGCTTCGCTAAACTTGTACTGATCTTGCCTCGGTCCTTCTATGTCGTCCCAATAGCGTCGATCCCGATCTAATTTACCCTTATCGACCCCTCCCGAGGGACCTGCAGGCTCAGGTGATGTTGTGGAGCCCCCCTGATGCCTTAGGCACTGCTGTGGACTGTTCTTGCTTCTAATATGCAGTTGCTAAGTCGCCCACTATACCTTTCCCTGTCCATATTTTTGACTTAGACCGACGGCTCCTGTTGTTTTTGTCAGCATTGTCGGTTATCAGAGTCATCTCATGACATCCTAAATTTGCTTCCCTATTTGGTATATGAAGATTTAGTGTAGCGTACGATGTTGAGGTGATCGCTTAATATTCTTGTTTTTCTTGTTTTTGTTCTGGTCGTGCTTCTATGGTGGACTCTTTAGTTTCGTCGTCCAATGTTCCGATGCCACAAATGAGTGATTCTCAGAGGACTCATGACCTCTTTGGCTTGCTGAAGATCACTACTGTGTCACTGGAATGGATCAACCATCTTGAATGATCTCGTTCTATTCAAACGCAACCATCAAATATATAGTTACATTGATAGGACAGTGGTTGAGCGACCCAAGATTGATCCATTATGGAAGAAGTGGGATTCGGGTAACTCCCTTGTTGTCTCACTACTTTATGGAACAGTGCCCTCTTCTCTGTCGCTCCAGCCGCACGACGTCTTCATCATCACGAGCCCACGACAGTCGCGCCCTGCTGCCGAGGTTCGCCCTCGACGCCAACAACAACGCCGTACTCTGCCGCCGCCGCCTCCTCATCGACGCTCCAGCAGAGGTTGCCGCTCCCCCTTCCAATTTCCGCTTCCGGTGGTGCTGCTGTTCCCGCAATCTGACGCCTCTTCAGTCGGATCTCCGACCTCCAACAGCCACGCCAGACAGACGCTTCTCCGACGACCACCCTGCTCCTTCCGTGGCCGTCTGCTGTCGACTACAACAAACTTCCCTAGCATCCAGCCGACCATATCTGGTTCCCCTCGCTATTGGGCTAGGACTGGACCTAACCTCTTAGTGGTAACCTTCACTTTTCCTTGCTCGAATTTGGTAGCCTAAATTTATGCATTTCACTTAAATAGTTAAGAGCTTGCCTCGAGCGTTCTAGCGCTTGATTTGCAGTTATTTTCATAAATTCTTGCTTGTGGATGTAAGGATCTCGCGACGGTTCAATTCGTTAAGCGCCACAGAATATTTTGCTAATAACGATTAACGATCTTGTGAAGCTCAAACGGTTGAGGGTGATTTACGCTCAAAATTCGATTCGG
Organism: Dactylorhiza incarnata; assembly: GCA_033032865.1. Lineage (NCBI taxonomy): Eukaryota > Viridiplantae > Streptophyta > Magnoliopsida > Asparagales > Orchidaceae > Dactylorhiza > Dactylorhiza incarnata. The sequence goes on from JAWHQI010001688.1 coordinate 8,551, forward strand.
TCGCTCGACTCCTTTTTTCAAAATTATAATAATAAAATACTTAATTTCAAAATCCTATTTTTATTTTATAACAATAAATTTTTTGCCTAAAATTTATTTTACTCCAAAACCCTAATTCGAGTTTACATCATTGACTATCATGATACATTTGCTCCTATTGCAAAGATGGATTCCATCGGAGTTCTATTATTCTGTGCTGCTTGTCTTGGTTAGGAACTTCACCAACTCGACGTGAAGAACGCCTTCCTTCATGAGGAGTTGGAGGAAGGGCTATATATGAAATTTCCTTTTGGGTTTATAAGGATGTGACAAGAAGGGATAGTTTACCGTTAGAGAAAGTTGACCTGAAGCAGTCTTCTAAGCCTGGTTCGGAAGATTTCACAAGACTATGATCCAGTTGGCTATAAGCATGGACAATCAGGTCATACTATGTTTGTAAAAAGTGAGGTCAAAAAATTCCATCCTCAATGTCTACGTGGATGACATTGTGGTTACATGAGATGACACTGAGGGGAATGCTTCTCTCAAAGCTCAGTTGTCCAAAGAATTCGAGGTTAAAGATATAAGGAAACTGAAGTATTTTCTTGGGATTGAAGTTGCAAGATCTAACAAGGGTATCTTCATTCCTTAGAGGAAATACGTTCCACATCTTTTGAAGGAAACATTGATACTTGATTGCGCTCCAGTGGACACTCCAATTGAAGAAAACCATTAATCACTAGATATGTAATGATATAGTTGGTGATAGGATTGGTGTCAAGCTATCAGAGATTAGTTGGAAGAGTTATATACTTATCACACATGTCCTGATATTACATATGCAACAGAAATATTGAGTAGGCACATGCATGCTCTAAGTATTAATCACCAGGAGGCGGCCATAATGTTCTGAGATCTGGCTGAAGACTATTATTCTCCATCAAAAACCACTTAAGGGTTGAAGTTTTTACTGATGTTGAATGGGTTGTAAGCCAGGATGATAGAAAGTCCATTATCAACTATTGTGGTTTGTGGTAACTTAGTGATCTGGAGGAGAAAGAAGCAAAATGTGGTTGCCAGATATAGTGCAGAGGTAGAATACCGGGTCATGTCATGAGGTCTCTTTGAAGGATTGTGGTTGACACTATTTTACAGGACTTGGGATCTTTAACCCCAAGCCTTTCTCATTATATTGCGATAACAAAACTGTCATTAACATAGATCACAACCCAGTTCAACATGATAGAGCCAAGCATGTTGAAGCTGATGGACATTTTATCAACGATCATTTTGACAACTATTACTCATTTTGTTCTTTCCAAAGACACCAGCTGACGGATGTCTTCACAAAATGTCTTGGCTATGATGTGTTTACTGTTCATATACTCAAGTTGAGGATGATCGATATTTTTCGTTCAACTTGAGGGGGAGTGTTGAAGTAAATACCAAGTCACAAATTACTAGCCGTACTATTAGTCGCAATGTAATGATGTAGATAGTTTAATGTGCATAAATATCAGGACCATTGGTGCTAGAAAATATGAAAAGTGTCGAATTGTTCTCAAACTTTCAGAAAAGTATATTCTCATCATCATTACAATGCTCGTGGTGATGTTTCGTTTATCCAATTACCAGTTCTCCAATAATTGCGAAACATTAGAATTAACTAATTTCATTCCTGCTTGCTTAATTCCATTGCCTAGTTGAACAACAAATTGGAATTCAAACCAATTCCAAAATTGATCACAATTCTCGAAATCAATTGCAATTCTGTTTCAAAAGAATGAGCTCTAAAAAGTTGTCACCAAAATTAATTTGTTTTTTTATAACAATATTAAGAATATTTTCTGCTAGTTGATCAAGTAAGTCACATATCAGTAAGGAAAAAAGTAATAGGGTAATTATAAATGGTTTGCCGTGGTATATTATTTGTAAATTTGAAAGTTTCTTGTGTTATATACTCTACTAAAACCCCCTTTTGATTTCAATACCTTTGTTCTCTCGTGGAGTTTTTCCTCGTCATGCACTGGATAATGTATTTCATTTGCCGAATATCCACTGGATTATGACGAGCAAACTTCTCATTTCGAATCGCTCTCTTCCACAGCGGAAGACTGCTCAGGAATCTAGCAGACGCAACGGATGGCGGCGGTTTTCTATCGCTGCAGCAGGTCATCTATGACGTGCTGGGCTTCTCTGCTGCTTTGGCTGCCACTGTAGCCATAACTATTTATGCTAAAAAGGCGCTCCAGACTCTTCAGGTCGAGGACGAAATCTATCACAGCTGCCATCCTGTGCTCGAAAATCTGCCGCCTCAACCATCCCCGCAGTTAAGTTCAGTCCACAGTCAACATTAAAACTGCCTTCCATAAATGTTAATATGTTACCACCAAAACTATGCATATAAATTGAGGTTTCCATTGCTAACTTCAACATTTTGGTATTCAATTGTGTGGGTTGGGGGGTAAGATAAAGAAAGTGAGGGGTCCCTCACCCTTTGGGTATATGTCTAAAATGCTGGCTCTAATTTTCTAGGGTTCTGGCGACGTGCCTAGGAAATCAAGATATTTAGGCTTTGTTCGGTGCGGCGGAGGCGGTAGTGAACTCGTGATTATGAACCGTCGTTCGTGAACGCACTACCTCACCTAAGGAATTTCATCCACATTCATATTCAAAACTAGTTTTTTCTTTCTTGGCGGCGGTTTAGTCATAACCACTCATCCTGAACATACATTCTATGATGGCGGCGTTTTTGTTCAAACTCACCGGCGCGAAAACTCCGTGCCAAACAGAGCCTTAGTTATCTGTAAGCCACATGGTATGATTCCAACTGCACCAATTATTTCCCAATTAAATATCAGAGGCTGGGATCATTTCGTGTCTTGAAACGTTGACTGTCTGTAATTATATTCAATAAGTGTTTTTTTAGTGTGTGCATCACAAAGAAATTTTTTCAATCGAGCTCCGTTTTCAAATTTTTGTCCGGAATCAATTAGGAGATGACAAGTGTCACATTTTGTTTGCGCGTGGGGCCGGAGAGAGGGGGAGTTAGATCTCCCCGGATGGAAAAATTTTCGGTCCTGGAATCGGTCCATAAAATTTCGCGTTTCCACATACAAACTTGCAAGTTAATAGTTTGTGATTAGTGGTATTGGCACTATTTCTTAACAGAAAGTGCGGGCATTCAACGGTCCGTGTGGATGTTTGCACATATCTCAAAGCGCTTTGAGATGTCTGCTTTGAAATGTGTGCGGACATCCACATGGACCGTTGGAAAGATGCACCACTCTAATTATTTATTGAAATATTAAGATTTTTAATGGCATTCTGTAAAAAAAAATTATTTTTGAAATATTTACTTGAAAATCATGCCGTTAGCTTTTTACTTTGAATTTGTAGGTTTAGCTGTCACTTGAATTTAGGTGACATGTTTTTATAAATTTATGAGAAGTTAGCTGAATCACAACAATTATATATTTATGAATTAAATACAAAAATATAATCGAAATAGTTTGAGTAAATTGCCAATAACCTCCCTTTACTTTTCCTCTATTGTCAATAACCCCCCTCATTTTCTAAAATAGGTGAATAACCCCCCCCCCCCCCCCCCAAAGTTAATAAGTAACTCCGTTAACTCACAAATGCCCGTGAATAACCAAAAGCTGATGCCGCGTCCTCCTCCAATCCCTCCCGCCATTTCATCTCTGCGCTGGTTTTCGTCGGGTCGACGGCGGACTCCGCGCCATTGTCGCATCCCTTGCAAAGCTCGCCCATCTTCTTGACATCGGACTCAAATCCAAGCAGGTGTGTTCTTCCTGTGCAGGTGTGTTCTTTAAATCCATGTTTTAGCATCCATGTTTTAGCAGGTTTGTTCTTTTAAATCCATTTTTTTTTCATCTCAGCATGCATCCACCATACTAAATTTCTTCTCCGTGCTTCTCTCCATCTCTCTTTCTCTCTATGTATCTCTTTTTCCCCACTATGATTTATCCATTAGCAGGTTCCCCAAACTCTTGTTTATGCATATGTTATGCTCGATGAATTGCTCAAATGAAAATATTGTTTCTCAATTGCTCCTATACAATTTTAGCTCCCAAAACTTTGATTAATTCATAACTTTAATCTCTTATCATTTAAGTTTTCAATTTGTTATATATCTCAAAGCTCTAATTTTAATTTGTAGGTGTTATAAATAATGGAAGAGATTTAGTAGAAAAATGAACTCAAATATGATCTATTTTTGTTTTTTTGTGGAGGCCAACTTTTGAATGTTTTTGTAGATCATATATGAAAATGTTTAGATATGAACAAATATAGCATGAAAATATTCAGATAAGATGTGTTCAGATATGTACATATATCAAAATGTTGATGTTATGTTGATGACATGTTATTTGTTACAAATTATAATTAAAAAATTTGCATGATTAATTATAAGAAAATATTGAAGTCAGATATAACATGTTATATTATGTTGTTTGTTAGAAATTATAAGAAAATGCTCATATTTGCTTATTCAAATTGTTGTTAGATAGCAGTTGGTACTTGGCGATTTGATTGTCAATTTCCTAATTCCAGAATCAATCTCATTTTCAATAACGTACAGGTTGCAATGTTAAAATGGTTTAGCATGAAAATATTTTTGATTTTATTTCATCCCATTAAAAAAAATTCATGTAGTTAACGGTGTTAAAGTGATGTTAAATCCCATTGTGATAACCTCCTTTTAATTTTCAAAAAATTGTGCATAACCACCCCACAAGTTCTATTAGTAAAGATAAGGGGGGTTTTATACCTAATTCTAAATCTTAGGGGGGTTATTTACAATGGAGAAAAAGTACACGGGGTTATTGGCAATTTAGTTTTGCATATCCTACTAGTTGAAGCCAGAAACTGATGATCATAAAATCACACACATACCACTCAATTGACAGAAATATTAAATGAAGCAAAGCAAAAGACGCATCCTTCATATTTATTTTAACTTCAAACGATAATTTGGACAATTAAATGAACATAAAATAAAAAAAATGCATACACATCATACATTAATCATATTCTTTTTTTGTGAAAAAAAAAACCAATACACAAGCAAAGTAGGCCACACCGAATCGCATTTTGTATCAGTATATGATACGTTGGTATCTATTTCGCAAAAAAATACAATTCTATATTTATTTTGAATGAGGTGGTTATGAACCATCATTTGCGAACTCATTCGCTATTATGTTTAAAATTAGTTATCTTTTTTTGATGGCGATCATAACTTGTCATGGGAAACAAACTGACGTTTTTATCCAAACTCACCGGGGCAAAAATGCCGTGCCAAAACCGATCATTAGGGTCTGCTTGGATCTCCGGCGTGCTTCTGGCGCGGGAGCAAATGCCACTAGCGGCACGTCCCAAGACTTCTTTTTTTTGCTCTGTTCAGAAGTGACGTTTGCTCTCTGTTTTTCCATGAAAAATGGAGAAATCTCTCAATCCCGGCTCCCTCCCTCCCACGCGGCAATCATCGGTGAGAGGAGTGCATCTCAGCTATTGATAGCTCTAAATATTGCTGTATTTATGAATAATAAATAATGTCAGTATTTTCCCTACCGTCAAATCTAAGATCATACGACTGTATTTCTCCCTCACCTAGAACTAGGTGAGAGAACGCACCTAAGTATTTCTCTAAAAAATATAGAATATTTATTTGACTTAAAAATTAATATACCGAAGGTATTTGTCCAAAAACCTCTCTGGCTACGATCACCAAGATTTATATGTTCGAATTTGTAATAAATATTATGCATGTTAAATTGTTAATAAATACTTTAACTAATATTACATGCAATGGCATACAAAATAAATTTAAAATTAATAAGATCCCTTTAATTTAAAATAAGGCAATTGTTATAAGCACACCAATTTTGACTATTTGCACATCAATTTTTATGAGTTATTACGTGTCTTTTGAAAATATGTTTTGTACATGCATTTTTAGAAAAAGTGTTCAACACTAAAGTTGTAGATCTTGTCGAGATCTACAACTTTCGCGTTGAACACTTTTCCTAAAAATGCATGTACAAGGCATATTTTCAAAAATTCGCTAAAAAATAGTTAATAGTTATGATCAGAGCGACAATATGTCTTGTGCGTGCATTTTTAGGAAAAATGTTCAACACGAAAGTTGTAGATTTGACGAGGTCTACAATTTTCGTGTTGAACACTTTTCTTAAAAATGCATGTACAAAACGTATTTTCAAAAGGCGCATTTTAAAAATGCCTTAAAATAATCGTGTTCCCTAATAATGTTGGTTCTTATTTATTTTATTTTTAAGAGAGAGAGAGAGAGAGAGAGAGAGAGAGTAAAAAAAGTAAGTTATGCGTCGGAAGTATTTAAGGAAAAACACAAGCTCTCTTCGGACATCTTTTTGTCTTATTTCCACCACATTCTACCTGTCCAGCTTCAGTCCAGCTTCAACACTATCTTAACCTGTCAGGAGGTGAGCAGTGAAGAGCATTATTCCCCCTCTCCTATATATCGCGCTCTTAACCATCACGAGTCACTGTCGCCGTCGCCGCCCCCGACAACTCCGAAAACAATGTATTCTGCTGGTCTTCATTCTGGAAGCGGTGGTCGTTGAGGATTCGGAAGAGCATTGAGGAGGAGTACGGTTGGAATCAGATTAATTGCGGAATCCCTGCACTAGGAGATACAGATTACCCTCATCTCTTCTTTGCTCACCGGCGGCAACAGCTTATAGCATTAGGCCGAGCCGCTATTCTTTCAGAGGCGGAGAGAGGCATTAGTGGAGAGCTCCGGTTATGGATTGGAACCTGCGCCGGCGGAATAGGATCTTGCGCATTTGGATGCGTAGCGTGAGTGCGATGGAGTTTCTACTTTTTCTGCTGTTGCGGGTTTTGGTGGTGGCGGCGGTCGTCGGAGAGAGGGAAATGCTGTTGCAGTTTAGGGGAATGTGACGGCAGATCCTCGGGGTGCGCTCACATCATGGAGCGCCGGCCGAGACCCATGCCTGGATTTTTCGGGAGTGACATGCGGGGATGCGGGGTTCGTTGAGAAGATCCTCATCCACGGGGCGGATCTTGAGGGTACTCTTTCGTCGTCCATCGCCGGCCTCCGCGAGCTCCAGATTCTCTCGCTCTTCGGCAATCGGTTCTCTGGCGTGGTGCCGGTGGAATATGGGTGGATTGGAACTTTAAGGAAGCTTAATCTGAGCCGGAACGGGCTCTCCGGTGAGGTCCCGGCGTTTCTCGGCGATCTTCCCTCGCTCCGTCTTCTGGATCTGGGCGGGAATTCTTTTTCTGGTGAGATCCCGGACTCCCTGTTCAATCACTGCTCGAGGACGAAGTTCGTCTCCCTATCCCCAACCGCCTATCGGGTCCTATCCCGACCACCATCGCTAACTGCTTCAAACTCGTCGGTTTCAACTTTTCGTTTAACGATCTAACCGGAGGCTTCCCGCCGGAAATCTGCGCGCTTCCGGCGATCTCATTCATTGCGCTGGGGAACAATTCTCTGTCTGGGACAATCATGGATAAGATCTCTGCATGCCGGAGCATAGAGTACCTCGATCTCAGCAGCAACTCCTTCTCCGGAGCCCTGCCCTTCAATCTCCTTTCTCTCACAATCTCAGCTACTTCAACACCTCCTTCAATCGCCTCCAAGGATTCATGCCTGAGATTAAGATCTGCAGCGATCGATTGAAGTACATTGACATCTCCGGCAACGATTTAAGCGGACTGATTACTCCGAGCATAGCGAACTGCAAAGCGCTAAGATTGCTGGATATGGGGTTTAATAGCCTCTCTGGAAAGATTCCGGCGGAGATTAGATCGATCAAGTCTCTCTCAGTTCTCAGGCTGAGTAGCAACGCCATCACCGGAGCAATCCCGCCGGAGCTGGGAGAGTTAGAGCTGCTCCAGATCCTACACCTGCACAATCTTCAGCTCTCCGGTCAAATCCCACTTCCCCTGTGCCATTGTCGTTTCCTCCTCGAACTGTAAGCACCATAAATTCAAACTAAAAGGAAGGTCTAAACGCTTCAATTTCATTGCAAATTTCTCAACCCATTTTGCAGGGATGCATCAAGAAACAACTCCAGGGCGAAATCCCTTCAGCGCTGAACAACATGACATTTCTTCAACGCCTCGATCTGCATCATAACGAGCTCACCGCAACATTCCGTCGACACTCGGCCAATTAACCCGGCTGCAGCTCCTCGACCTCTCCGACAACTCTCTAGCAGGAGCCATCCCTCCTTCCCTAGGAAACCTAACCATACTAGCCCATTTCAATCTCTCGTTCAATAATCTCAGCGGCCCGATTCCTTCTTCTCCGGCCATCCAGCGATTCGGCTACTCCGCATTCGCCAACAACCCGCTGCTCTGCGGTTCACCACTTAACATCCTTTGCATCGAATCTCGAAGAAAAGAAGTACTAACTATGACCGTTATAATTGCCATCACCGCCGCCGCCTTGATCTTCGCCGGAATCTGCCTGATCACGGCCATGAACGTAAGGGCTTCCAGGAAGAGAGTTGGAAAGACGAGAAGAAACATGTTTCAGAGAGCACATCTCTAGCTTCCACTGATTCGAATACGATAGTCGGAAAGCTGGTTCTCTTCGGCAAGAATCTGCCTTCAAAGTACGAAGACTGGGAATCCGGGACAAAGGCGCTGCTCGATAAGGACTGCCTGATCGGCGGCGGCTCGATCGGATCTGTCTACAAGACGTACTTGGAAGGCGGCCGGATCACCATCGCTGTAAAGAAGCTGGAGACACTGGGCAGGATCAACAACCAGGAAGAATTCGAACAGGAGATGGGCAGGCTTGGAAGAATCGCACACCCGAATCTGGCGACCTTCCACGGCTACTACTGGTCTCCCCAACTGCAACTGATTTTATCCGAGTTCGTCCCCAACGAAAGCCTCCATCAACACCTGCACGACTCGAGATTCTCCGGCGGCGCCCGGCGAACTCATCTGCTCTGGGCGACGAGGTTCAAGATAGCTCTCGGCACCGCACGTGCTCTTGCGTTTCTTCACCATGACTGTAAGCCCCAGATCCTTCATCTTAACGTCAAGTCCACCAACATTTTGTTGGGCGAAGAGCACGAGGCGAAGCTGTGCGACTACGGATTGACGAAGATGCTGCCGATTCTGGGAAGCCATGGGCCGGCCGAGTTCCCCGCGGCCGCCGGTTACGTTCCGCCGGAGTTGGCTTCACACAGCTTGATATACAGCGACAAGTCCGACGTCTACAGCTTTGGGGTCGTTCTTTTGGAGATCGCGACGGGGAGGAAGCCTGTGGAGATCCTCGGGACGGAGGTGGTGGCGCTGCGCGATTTTGTTAACGGCGGTGATATCTCGGATTGCTTCGATAGGAGAATGGGAAGATTTTCAGAGAAAGAGGTGATTCAGGTTCTGAAGTTAGGGCTCATCTGCGCCGCAGATGATCCGGGAAGAGGCCCAGTATGGGGAGGTGGTTCAATTTTTGGACTCCATCAGATCCGGCGGCGACTCCTGATTAAAAGTGCTTTAATTTCATCATTCTTTCATCTAATCTTCATTCCTAATTTTGGGGGATCTTTTTCTTTGAGGAAAGGTTTTTCGGACATTCCACACGAAGCAATAATGCTGTACTGTGAATCGTCGATAATTGTGGCCATTGGAGTAAAAAAAAAAACCTTCCAAGTTATACATGATGTTGTCGGGTGATCGAGCAACAAACTCATGTTGATCGAAAAGAGAACACGAAAAGCAAGCATCATGAGTTGAACAAAATATACGAGCGATGATGCCCGCCAAAGAGAAAGGATGATCAAAATTACACGAGTGGTAGGCGAACGTGTCGATTAAAGCATCAAAGTTGCCAATGCCATCTTTTGACTTCACATAAATTTAAAAGATGTTATTAGAATGCCCACATGCCTGTTTCCACACACGATGTCGAATTCTTTCTAGTTGAAAAAATACATTTAGTGTCTTAGATCAAGTCAGCATGAGGACACAGTGCTCCTTAATTTGTTTTCGTCTACTTCACTTAGCGATCGCCGAATCATGTTTGATGATCTTGGACGACTGTTTTGACATTGTAGTAGTCGATTTGTGCTCGACGAGGACACATCGCTCCTTAATTTGTTTTCATCTACTTCACTTAGCGTTCGTCTAGTTATAATTGACAATCAAGTGATATTTTTATGCATTTTCTATACAATTTTTGTTGATCACTGTTACTTATTATATCCGTTAAGATTACGTTTTATGGCTATTTCCAATTAACATATTAATGCTAGAAATATCCATTTCTTTATACCTTGAATTTACTTATTATAATCATGTGATTAATACTCTGAGATTTTACGAGAGACTAAATCTGTGAGATTTTATGAGAATATATATGCTGTGAGATTTCTGTAATTTTATTTCATCAAATAAAAGTCCGACTCTTTGCACTTTTTTAATGTCCTCACACATTAGAATTTTCAGGATCTAACTGGTGTTGTATCACGAAGCAATGAGCATTAATTGAGCAACTTGTTTAGAGCAGTAATTACATATCTTACCAATGCTCTATTTCTTACTAGTCTTTTTATTATTATATATTCATTTAAAAAAAAGTATTTATGTGAACATACTAAAACCATTCCAACAATATTAGCATCCATGATGGTACATCTTGTTTGGATTACATCATATTTAGAATAGGGAAAAGACCGAAACTCCTTTTGACACGATGCTTACGAATCATGTCGAGAACTTCATCTACTTTTATGTTCATATATTTTTCTTTACAATAGGCAAGTAATATCTACCATCTAAGGCTGATTTCGAGTTGAGTTCAAGTAATCCGGGCTCGACTCAAAATCACTCAAAATGACTCGATTCTGAGTAGGCTCGAAATAGAATCGAGGCGGCTCGAAAGTAAATTGAGTAAATGAAGCCTTTTAAAGGACTTTAATCCTTTAGTTTAGATTTAAACTTTATATTTTAAAATTTTAAGAAAATGTTAATAAGTACTTGATATTTTAATCAATTCAAACTAATTCGAATCATAATTCGAGCAATTAAGGCAGACTCAAAATATGATTCGAGTCAAATTAAGTAAATCAATTGTAACAGATTCCTATTCAACTCAATATTCGAGCAATTTTTTATTTTTGAATAATATGAGCAGCCCAAACCAAATCTATTACATATCAAACTTTTTAAATTATTGCATGCTGTCAATAAATAAATAATATAATACCTTTTAAAATATTATACATGGTAAACAGGTTTCACTTTGCATCCGGCGAGCGTTTAATTTAATATAATATGTATTTTAAAACTATATCATCAAGCGAAAAAAAATTAATCTGGCTTTATGATTATATTTCATATAATCTGAGAATCGTATAATAATCAGCTAAACATCATGAAAATTAGAGGTAAATTAAGATTATTATACAACAATGGCGGCAAAATTAATTACAGAATTTATAGGACGTTAGCACTATATATTTCTTTACCTGAGGGAAAAAGCTGAATCACTTGACTTCTTCGTCATACATTATTGCTCTCTCCTGATAACATTTAAGCAAATTGCATTAAAATTCTGGAGTTAGCCAACAATAAAAGAGCTACCCAAAATTAAAATTAATTTCAACAAGCTGGCAATAATAATTGTCAGTAATTTGATTTGGTCATATTTATAAATAATAACAAGATAAAAAAAGCAAGATCTTTCTCGCACGCAATTTCAGTACGAAACGTCGTTCGTGAACACTAGACTTCACCTAAAGAATTGCGTTCATTTTTATGTTTAAAATTAAAGCTCCGTTTGACGCAAGGTTTTTGCTCCGGCGAGTTTGGACAAAAACGCCACCATGATAGAATGTATGTTTGGCATGACAATGCTACTACCACCGCCGAGAAAAGAACTTATTTTGAACATGAAAATGGGTCAAGTTCCTTAGGTGAGGTCGCGCGTTCAGGAACGACGGTTCATAACCACCGTGTTCATGATCGCGACCACCGTGCCAAACGAAGCCTATATTTTTTTTTTCTTGGCAGCGGTCGTAACCGTTGTTATGGCAAACACATATTAATGACGGTTGCGTTTTTGCCCAAACTCACCGGAGCAAAAACAATGTGCCAAACGGCCGACGGTTCGCAACCACCGCATTCTTGACCGCAGCCGCCGTGCCAAACGGACCCTAAATATGAAAATTGCTAACCAAGGAGAACAAATCTCTCCAGAATAACGACTTTGCTCTCCCTAGCGAGCGAGAGTAAAAAGTGCTCGCCCGGGAGATCAAAAGTTAACTTTTATATAACCGGCTGAATGTGATGAGCTTGACCGCGGTGGCACCGAAATATGATGTTTCACTAATTAATATGTAAACTAGATTATGGGTCTGTTTGTTTGGGCGGTGGTAATGGAGCTTTGTTGGGAATGGAGCGGTGGAAATGGAGGGAGGGGTCTGCGGTGGCGTTGAAGGCCAAAAATGGCATTTTAGAGCATTAGGAATGGAGAATAGAGCGTTGAAGGCCAAAAATGGCATTTTAGAGCATTAGGAATGGAGAATAGAGATTTACCAAACGGCTATTTTGAGCGTTTGCAATTTTCTCCCAATGTAGATGGAGGAGGAAAAACGCCCAAACAAACGGAGCCTATGTAAATGATATAAAAGTTCCTATTTTGATAAATATATGCAGATGTCAACGACCAACCAACCACCTTATGATTTTCAATGTTATCTAAATCAATGATCAATAGTGGTTAGAATCTATAGTTTTATATTATATTATTTAATCTCTGGATAGCCTGACAACAAATCAAAATCATTTTGAAAATATATATGAAATGACAATTTTGCCCTTTAAACCTTGAGTAAAATAAAATTAAGGGGAATGGCCCTTTTTGGATTGCGTCTTTTTTAGAGCTATAAGAGGTCAATTACCTTAACAGCAAGTAGCTTTTGGGTTGACCTTGCTTACCCCGTTTTTATTGTGGAGGAATTTTTGGAACCGAGTTCCGTTCCGATATCTCGGTCCGGGAGTCCCACTATGTTTAACATGTGCACAACGAACCATAGAGATCACGCAAAGCCACGAGTGATCTTTATGGAGATCACTTGGACGGTCCGGGATCCGGTTCCAAAAATTTTGCCTTCTCGTGGGTTGACCTTCTTGCTTTATCCAGCCTGTTGCCGTTAGTATATTTCTTCTCTATCACTGTCATTGTGGATTTTTTTTTATCTCCACAAGTATTCTTACGCTCCTCGTCAACAATGTTACAATGTCGATGAACAAAAAGGAAAATACAAAATTAATAACAGCAAATACTAACACTTCCCCTCAAGTTGAGTGCGTAATATTTATCATGCCTAACTTGCCATGCTTTTCATAAAGGTGCTCAGACTCAATCTTTTAGTGAGAACGTCAACTAGTTGTCGTCCGGAAGGAATACATGGTGTATTCACAACTTCTTTCATTATATTCTCTTTGGTAAAATGTCTGTCCACTTCAATGTGTTTGATGCAATCATATTGGATGAGATTGTGTGCAATGATGATGTTACGATCTACGGAGAAGAAGAGAGAAAGAGAGCTACGACTACAAAAAATTAGGGTTTAGGGAGAAGATGAACCTGAATAATACTTCATGTGATCCCTTTCTCCAAAGAGGTCCGGTAATATATAGCCCCGGACCCATGGGGCCGGTCGGCCCCCAAGGGGCTGAACCGGTGTGGTTCAGCCCCAATGCTCCTTATTTAGTATTGGCGGGCTGAACCGGATGGTTCAGCCCGGTCCGCCTCCGCCTTCTCCTTTGGTCGACGTGCACAGTAATATTCTCCGAATCTGGTAGTGACGCCAGGCGTAACATTCTCTCCCCCATCAAGGGCCAGCTTGTCCTCAAGCTGGAGGCGGAGAGCGCGCGACTCCTAGAATAAGTCGGGATACTGATCCAACCTGGCTTGCATCTAAGACGAGACCTCTGTTGGAGCCGTAGGCTCCGCTCTGACCTCCCTGTCGATGGTCCTCGTACTATCCGGTTCCCCTAGTCGTTCCACGTTGCGGAGTGAGATCTCCTTCACCTAAGACGACTTGAGGCCCTCCAAGTAATACCCCTTCCCGTTCTGGCTGAACTCCATAGCCATCTGGTCCCAATCAAAAGTCACCCGCCGAAGTTGCCGTAGCCACGGTACACCCAACACCATGTCAGAACCCCGGATTGGCAATAAGTAAACCTCAATATGTCCAGTGTAATCCTGTATCCGGAGCTCCACCCCTTTCATCACTCCCTCGCACTGCAGTGTACGTCCATCCGCTACCCTGACGTGGAAAGCTGCGCTGCGATCTATGTCATACCCCGTCTTCTGGGCCACAGCGAGTTGGATGAAGTTGTGAGTGCTCCCGCCGTCCATCAAGATCGTCAAAGTCTCCCTGCCGACCCTCCCGGCTATGCGTAAGGTCGGAGATGGGGTTCCCCCTTCCAGGGCTTGGATGGATACTCCAAAGTCTTCAATAGGCAACTCTCCCTCCTCCTCAGTGCGAGGAACATCTTCCGCATCCTCCCGCAGCATGAATACCTGGACCTTCTGGCATGTGTGCCCTCGGGTGTACTGCTCATCACAGTTGAAGCATAACCCCTTCTCCTTCCTGGTCTGAAGTTCCTGCCACGTCAGTTTTGTCACTGTCGGCCGGCCCTCGGCCGGGGGAGCCCCCCGAGGAGGGTGTACAACCGTAGGAGCTCTCACCGCTGTACGGGTCCTCTGCCGGGTGAATCTCTCCTCTTGTATCCTTGCCAAACTGATGACATGGCTCAGACTTCGTGGCATATAGGCGTGGACCTCATCCCGCAACTCATCCCGCAACCCAGATATGAAGCAACTGAGGAGGGTCTTTTCCTCCCAACTGACCCGATTGGCCAGCTTCTCGAACTCTGTACGGTACTCCATCACAGTGCCTTTCTGACGGAGTTTTTGTAATGTCGCCTCCACATCCTCGTACTCCAAGGGTCCAACACGGGCCGAGAATCCCTCCACAAAATATGCCCACGGAGCATATCCATATCCCCGTATGAACCACTGTACTCACTGGTACGCGTCGTCTTCTAGATGGAAGGCCGCGAGTTGTACCCACTGGTCTTCGGGAATTTCTTGATAAGTAAAAAAACTTCGGCTTTTGCACCCATTCGAGTGCATCTCCGCCCCGAAACTTTGGGAAGTTCATGCGGGTTCTTTTCGGGGCCATGTAAGCTCTCGGGTGCATGTCCACGTTCCTCCCTTGCGCTGGACCGTGCATCACCAGTCTTTGTTGGTCTGCCGCGTGATTTGGCCGGCCTTGGGGGGTCAAAAAAATGCATTCCCCCATGCCTGCCGCCCAAATGATGTCCTCCGCCTTGAAATCCGGTCCTCGGGGGTCGCTCGTTCCATTGCTCGCCATTTCCCGTCCTCATCGGGGCTCCAAAAGGTTGTGGCATAGGTAGCAGTCCCGTTCGGCCCCCGAAAGGAACGTCAACGGTCCCGGTCGGCTGAAAATAGGCTGGTAGGGGGTCCCGGACCCTCCCTGCAGCCATTCCGTCGGCTTCGACGCCGGCGGCAGCCCCTCCTGGGCCGGTCCAGGCGGCAGCGGCCGGCTGGAGGTGCCCCGACCCAGTCGGGTGTGGCTGGTGTTAGCGGAACCCATCCGCGCCTGCGGGGTTTCCCGCGTACCCGATCGGCGAAATTAGGGCTGGAGGCGGCTGTGCGGCCCAATGGCCGGTCGTGCGGCTCTGGTTCG
Organism: Dactylorhiza incarnata; assembly: GCA_033032865.1. Lineage (NCBI taxonomy): Eukaryota > Viridiplantae > Streptophyta > Magnoliopsida > Asparagales > Orchidaceae > Dactylorhiza > Dactylorhiza incarnata. The sequence goes on from JAWHQI010001688.1 coordinate 24,303, forward strand.
GCCCTGGCCAGCCCTGGGGGGTCACGCCCGAGCCCCCCGGCGCCCCGTTCTGCGTCGTATGAGAGGCCTCCGCTTCAGATTCGACGTTTGACGCCGTTTTGCCCTTCAAGGACTGAGTTAACAGCGCCTTGATTTCGTCCATTCGTCCCTCTAATCGTTCCTCTAAATTTTTTGTGGAGATTTTCATTTGTTCTTCGATTGCCGCCACCGAATCCGCCAACCCTACATAGTTTTCTTCGATGGTGGCCAAGCGCGCATTCTCGGCTTCGGTACGTGTCACCATGGTTGGAGGAAAGATCCTCTGATACCAAATGTTACGATCTACGGAGAAGAAGAGAGAAAGAGAGCTACGGCTACAAGAAATTAAGGTTTAGGAAGAAGATGAACCTGAATAATACTTCATGTGATCCCTTTCTCCAACGAGGCTCCGGTAATATATAGCCCCGGACCCATGGGGCCGGCCGGCCCCCATAGGGGCTGAACCGGTGCGGTTCAGCCCCAATGCTCCTTATTTACTATTGGCGGGCTGAACCGGATGGTTCAGTCCGGTCTGCCTCCGCCTTCTCCTTTGGTCGACGTGCACAGTAATATTCTCCGAATCTGGTAGTGACGCCAGGCGTAACAGATGATGCCTGCCTTGTTGTCACAATATAGTTTGATAGGTTCCTATTTTCAAAGGTCAAGAACAATCATAATGGAGTGAATCCATATGCCTTCAGAAATTTCGTGAGCCATGACCCTAAACTTTGCTTCAGCACTTGATCTGACGACCACATATTTTTTACTTCTCTACTCAGATTCTCACTGACCAGAGAACAATAGTCAAAAGTGGATCTTCAGTCATCAACAGATCCAACCTAGTCCGCATCTATGTAAACTTCAATTATTAATTCATCACTCGGTGAGAACATGCTACCGTTTCCTGGGGTGGTCTTGAGGACCCTTATGATTCCGTGGGCAGCATCCAAGTAATGAGTCTTTGATGAATGGATGAATTGACTAATAACTCCTACCGCATACGAGATATCTGAGCGCGTATGGGACAAATAGATAAGTTTCCCTACCTACTTTTGAAATTCAGTATGTCTGCAATGACTTCTACGTCATCCCTTCATAACTTGAGGTTGGCTACAATTAGAGGGTCAGCAGGTGTACACTCACTCATCCCAAATGTCTCAAATAAATCAAGGATATACTTTCTTTGTGAGATGAAGATCCCATGACTAGATCTGATGATTTCAATGCCTAGGAAGTGTTTGAGGTTCCCTAAATCTTCCACTTCGAATTCTCTTGCCAGTCTTTCCTTCAAATTTGCATCTCATCCATATCATATCATTTTATAAAAATATCGTCCCCATAGACGATGAGCAATCAATTTAACTGCCTTGTGCTTAATGAACAACTTATGATCAACATTGCTCTGAGTGTAACCAAATATCGTCATAGCTCGGAGAAATAATGATATGAGCTAATGTGAGGGAGGAATGGGTAGAGGAAAGGAAGAGAACTCACTTCCATCATAGGTAAAGGCTCCCCCTAAAGGGATGTCCCATAAGAGGCCTCAAATACCCAAGAGTGATGCCCATGGTAATAAAGGCCTTCTTGGCCACACGATGAACACATTTGTAAATTTCTTCCGTGAGAGAATACCCAATAAAACATATTTCAGGACACGGTAGTCAAGTTTGGATCTCTGATGCACATGAGCAAAGCACACCCACCCAAAGATACAAGGATGAAATTGAGTGGGAGTTCCCTGAAGGGAAATGAGGAGAGTTTTATGCCCAAGGACATGAGTAGACATACAGTTAAGGAGGTAAGCAACGCAAGGACAACATCCCCCAGGTACTATTTAGGAAAGTGCATCTAAGTAAGAGACGCCATGCTAGAAGATGATGATTCTTGCGCTTGACCACCCCATTCTGAGCGGGAATGTGGACACAAGAGGTTTGATGGATAATGTTAAGTTCGCTGGGGTATCTCTCAAACTGAGAATCAATATGCTTACGACCATTGTCATTACGTAAGACTTTAATAGTAGTGTTAAAATAAGTGACTATCATCTTTTGGAAACGCTGAAAAGGAAGAAACACCTCATTTTTTCTTCAAATAAACTCAAGTAGTATAAGAAAAATAATCTATGAAAGTAAAGAACAATCATAAATAGAGGCAACAGGGCAAGGACCCTAAACATCAACATGAATAATAACATAAAGCGTAGCACTGAGCAGAGAAACCTGATTAAACAAAGTACGTCGATGTTGACTAAGTTCACACGCATTATCGTTAAAGGTTTCAAATAATAAAGTTGACATGATAGAAAAAAAAAGTTTCATGGTAGAGATAGAAGGATGTCCTAAGCGACAGTGCCATGAATCCAAAAACAGATGACTGATCCAGATGAAGAGCTTGCAGAGGTGAAGCAGGACTGGAAGGGTCAAACACGTAGAGGTCATCGCACAGTCTACCAGATCCAATCACAATCCCCGTCTTCCTGTCCTGATAGACACATGAGGTGGGCGGAAATGCCACAGAGCAATTCATAGAGTTTGTTAAGTGACTAATAGAGAGTGTTATAAGTAAACTTAGGAACATGAACACCAAAAGAGAAGCGGTGAACAAGGTATTGATCATTTTCCTGCAATAGAGAAAAACGATCCATTCACAATGCTCACTTTTCACTACAAGACAAAGGTAGGTAAGACACAAAACCTGCGACAGAGTCAGTCATGTGGCCTGTGGCTCCAGAGTCAATGATCCACTGAGTAAAAGAGAGCGGGTGGATGAAAGAATGGGCACGGGTATTCCCTGGTGAGTATGCAAAGAGGACAATGAAGTAAATGACTAGATAGAATGTCCATGCATCAAGCGTCAGAAGGCCTGTATCTTTTCTGCAGAAAGGGCAGCTGGAAGTCCAGTAGGATCAGGTCCAATGTTGGGCGTAGTCAGCTCTGTGATATAAAAAAGATGAGCAAACCAAGACGGAGGTGTCCAAGCCTGAGAGCGACTATAGCCACGAGACACTCGAGGAGCAGAACCTCCTCTCTGAGCAGAAAGCCATGAAGCCTGAAGCACGTGTCCTGGAAGTGGCGAGCCTCCCCCAATAATCACAAATCAGATGGTGCTTATCCGTAGACTTTGAGCGAACCAAGACGAAGGTGTCCAAGCCTGAGAGCGACCATAACCACGAGACACTCGAGGAGCAAAACCTCCTCTCTGAGCAGAAAGCCATGAAGCCTGAAGCACGTGTCCTGGGAGTGACGAGCCTCCCCCAATAATCACAAATCAGGTGGTGCTTGTCCGTAGACTTTGACCTGATGTCGCTGGCAGGACGACTGCCAGAGCTGTATTGAGCAGTAAGGGCAGATCCCTCTGAAATATAGTTAGGGAGTCAGGTTTGTCGCCGATAAAATTCCTATTGTACAAGACTGTAAACATCCAGGAGAGGAGCGGGAGAGTGCTCGAGAATCTGATACTGATCTGATCAAAATCATGATATAGTCCATGTAGGAATTCAAAAATCAATTGCGTTCTTCCCGAGATCGAACCAACACTTCGTCCTTAAGGAACATGAGAGTGAGTAAATCAAAGTGACCGTATTCCTAGTATAGTTGAGTAAACTCTAAGTATTAGACAGAAAGAGGGAGGTTACCCTGTCGCAGAAGGAATATCCGCCGTCACAGTTGGAAGCTTTGAGCGACATTTCCACGATAAGAATAAGTGGCATCAACTCTTTTCTAGATATTTGTGGCCATGTCCAGGAAGAAATTGTTGCGGGCAATGGATTCATGCATAGAGTGGGTGAGCCATGACATAACCAAGGTGTTTTCAAACTCCCATTGCAGCCAATTTTGTGAAGTCAGAGAGAGGTTGCCATTGATATATCCAAACATACGTTTGCTGTTTAGAACAAGGGTGATGTAGCAAACCCATAGAAGGTTCATATAGCAGTAATTTGAGGAGTATTGTGATCATGACTTCCCCGAATAGATCCCACGTAAGTCAAGGGAGAAGAAGAGGCACCGACTCCGGATGAGGTAATCGGAGATTCAACACTCCCCGACATGGAGATCATGAATAGAAATCAAGGGATCATACAAAAATAAAGCCAAAAATTAGGGTTTGCTCATAGAAAGAGGAAAAACTAAGATTCAACGCGGCTCACGATCCAACCAACAGAACCACGCGAAATCACAATAGGTGATGGGAAAGAGGAGGAAGAATCATCTCCTCAAGAATGGAAGGGATCAGAGAACGGAGAGGGAGTCAAACCACCATCACAGGTTCCGGCGCCTGGAAGTGCCGATCGGTACAAAGCCCGAAGCTCATGGGTTTCTCATGGGAAGAGAGAGAAGGAACAAAAGAAGCATAGGTTGATCGGCGGAAGAGATCAAAAGGTTCATCGACATGAGAGATCCGCGTCGTGAGCGAGAAGCAAATCAGAAGTATGCTCTAATACCATGCTGAAATTAATTTAATTCAATAATCCATTAAACAAGAGTAATGCTCCTTTATATATATAGGAGTGGTTGGCAGCAAGGGAAGAAAAGGATAATACGAAAACAAAAATACAACAAATAGTAACACCAAATACTAACAGATATATATGCTTCTGCTTGAGGGGGAGTGTTAAAACTCATTTGTAAAAGGCCCAAAGAAAGCTCATTGTATATTTTCCTCTTTCTTTGTATTTAGTTCCACCTGTTAGGCGTTGTGAGAGTTTAGTCACTAGACATGTTAAACGGGGGAGGGGTAGACCAAAAAAGACTTGGAATGAAACTACAAGGAAAGATATGATGTACTTAGGCATTATTGAGGCTATGATTAAAGATAGGGCGCAATGACGACAAAGGATCCATATAGCCGACCCCACTATGGTAGGATAAAGGCTTGAGTGTTGTTGTTGTATTTAGTTCCACATCTTCAAATGAAGATTCTTCCTCCTCTACTTATATGAAGTCCAATGCAATTTTTAATTTTTTAGGAATAATAATAATTTTATATTTCAAGTTCTCACACTTTCAAAATCATGTCTTTGAACCTTCTTAGGAGATAAATATTCTCACTCCTCATGTTATAAATTGTCTTACATCTATTGCTCTGAGTTTTAAAAGTTCTATGGATACGGATATTCTATCAACTTCTTATCCTCGATTTAGTACCACCAACCATAATGTGTTTGCAAGATATTCCTCCACTCAAGAATATTACAAGTGTTGATATCCTCCTAAGAAATTCTTTCTCCGTGGAAGTTAACGAGAATGAATCCTAATGTATACTATCTTAATAAGGGAAAGTCTAACACAGAAGACATTCTGTAGATGCATCAAACTTCCAAATACTCTAACATAAAACAAGAGATCTCAAGTAAATGAAAATAACCGAGAAAGCAAACAAATAACTTGGTCCTCATTAAAAAAAGATCAAACAAAAATAAGTGAACACAACTCACTTTGTATGCTTTCTGCAGGAAACCAGCGCATTAGAATGCCAAGGTGCAGGACAGCAGGCATGATTTTGAACATCAGAGGAGTTGTTATCTGCACCAACAGCCAAAGGCAAGATTGTGAATTGTTGAGAAACTCTAGTCATCCTAAATATTAGACAAGGGGAGAAAAGGAAAATGAGGCTCACCAAGCTAAAAGCAGTTGTCCCCAATAGTAGTAGATACATTTTTCCCTGCAAACATAGAAATACATAGAAAGTATAGATGAAGAGGCCAACTAAATATTGTAGTTTCTAGAAACAAGAATAATGAACCGCTTAGCTTGTATAGCAGAAAACACATTGCAAAAAAAAATCATATGCAATCTCAAGAACAAATGTTCTCCTTTTCATGGTGAAGAATAATTGCATCAGATCATGATCTACATGTAGTTTTAACATTTTTACTAAATTTTCTCACCATAGTTCCACATTACTAAACCTAGAACAAACACTACTGAAGGGACAAAACTGTTATCTGATATCATATAGCAGGGATATGTCTTGATAAGATTATAAGCATATTGAACATTCTAAACAAAATTTCACAATTCAGAGGAAAATGTAGAAAAGTCACCTCAACAAGATGAAGATTTGATGCACGGCTCAATAGGACAAATGCAAATTCTCCAATCTGTGCCAATGAAAGGCCCACCTGTAATTGAAATAAGGGTGTTGGAGATAGATCAAGCAAGAAAACAGTGTACTTATGTTTCAAGATGATATGCATCATAGGGCAGCACAAAAAGATAATGCTTACAGCAAATGATGTCCGGAAACTGTATCCAAAGGCTTTGACAACCCCTGTTACTATGACAGCCTTAACTATCACAACCAGGATGACTGATGCAAGTAATATGTCCACATGGTTCCACAAGAACTGAACATGTATAAGCATCCCAATGCTAGCAAGAAAGAGAGCTGCAAATAGGTTGCGAATCGGTTCCACCTTAAATTCACAACGAGATGAATACGTTAAAACTTAACCCGAAAAAAGAAGCAGCAAAGAAGATTACAAGAAATAATTCACAAGCTCATAGAAGGATGAAGTAACCAAATATGCACCGCAGAATCTAATATTAGCTTAGCATGACAATTGCTTTAGTAAAGATAGGGCATTTAGATGGTGCCGTTGATTCTATAAATATGGAAGAGACCGATACATAGACATGCACCCATATATATGTGCACTATATAGTTGAAGTAATAACATAACTTCAGAAAACAAAATAATAAAACCATATTTTCAGGCAAAAAAAGTCTCAAGTTAAAAGAGTATTTCACCGAGTGTCTTTCTTTCACCTCTAGAATATAGTTAAAAGCTCTAATAAAGTAATAATACAGTAGCTAAAGAGAATCACATGATCTGTGCAAAATATATTATTGGCAGCTTGCAGATTATCAATACTTCCATCCAATTTGGAAAAGAAGGAAGGCTCTAATAATAAATAAATAGCTAGAGAAGTACCTGCTCTAAGGTATGTTGTGCAAAGTCAGTAGTAGAAATCATGACTCCAGCAACAAATGATCCCAACTCTAGACTAATGCCAAGCTTATCGCTACCCTGAGAGTAACGACATTTAATAGAGAATTCAATAAGGAACAAAAAAATACAGGCCAATCAACATGTGCTATCTTTAAATTATTATGCATATACTGAGAAACAATTCATGATGTATGCCTAAGACATGCTAAGCATTAAGAAAAATATTTTATAAGTCCCTGAAAAAAATTAATAAGTATTGTATCTTGTGCAAGGCCAATGCTCTGGATGCTGAATGAAGGAAGCATGGTTATGTGCACATAAATCAAAATGGATTCTTGGGTCTGCCCTCTCTGATGTCTTTGATTTGAGGGCATGATTCCACAACAAACGTGACGGTATAGGGGGCCACTATTTCAGTGGTAATCTGTGAGCAGCCACTTTGTGCATTTATTGTCGAAGGTTCGGTCTTTCTCCTCTGAGAGAAGCCACTTTGTGCATAGGGCCAAAGGTTAGGTCTGTTTCCAATCTTCCCCCGCCCATACCCCCAATGATTGGGGACTATATGGGTTCTGTTGTTGTTGTTATTGTATTTTATTATTTTGATTGGGGACTATATGGGTTCTGCTGTTGTTGTTGTTGTTGTTGTTGTATTGTATTTTATTATTTCTTGTATTTCTCTAATTTGTGTATTTCACCTAATTATCCCTCACTCATATATTAGAGTGAGACCTATTGTAATGATTCATTATTTACAAAATCAAACTTTCAACATGGTATCAAAGCACGCATACATCCCGCATCCATCCGGCGTCGGTCGCCTTCTATGAACCCGCCTCGCTCTCGTCCTGCACGCCCTCTCCTCCTCTTGATCGCTTCTTCCGCGTTGACACCACCTCTCGACAACTCCCGCGCGCGTCTTCCGCTTCTACCGCGTGTCCCGCTTCGACGCTGTCGGCCGAACCTTTAACAGGCGCCGGAAATGGGGATCAAAATCTAATTTTGATGTCATTTTCTCTTCTTCTCTTCACCAATTGTGACTTGGTGTGGATCAGTGGGTCAGATTTGGACTCTTCATGGATCTTGTTTCCTTCCTCTTTGTGTGAGAAAACCCTAAATATCCATTTCTCTTTTCACTTTGACTCCTTGATTTATATTCTTGGATAATCATGTCGAGGAGCAGAGAATCTCCTACTATTTGATCCTCTACCTTGACTTACGGGGATCAAATAGTCATGCTGAGGAACAGAGAATCTCCTACTGTTTCATCCTCTACCCTGACTTACGGGGGATCTATGCGTGCAAGTCATGACCACAACATGCCTCAGATTACTACAATACGCCTGGATGGATCTAATTACCTTCCATGAGCTCGATCTATTACTCTTTCCTTGAAGAGCAGACAAATGTTTGGTTATGTTTGAGGCACTACACCGGAGCCCACCCAAACTTCACTAGATTGGATGCAGTGGGAGCCTGAGAACTCCTTGGTCATGTCATGGTTGACGAACTATATGGTGGAATCTATTGCCCAAAACTATTTGTTCTTAGATACAGCTGCAGATATTTGGAAGAGAATTGATGTCACTTAATAGGGAATGTTGCTCATATCTTCCAACTTCGACGGAAGATATTCCTTCTAAGATAGGGGGATCGCCCCTTCTGTCTACTACTTAGAGTTCACCCAGCTTTATCAGGACTATGATCACTTTGATTCGCTCACCCTTGTATTTCTTGAAGATGAAGTTCTTGTTCGAGCCCGGAACAACGCAACATGGTCTTTGAATTTTTGCATGAGCTACATCGTGACATTGATCAGATCAGTGTTAAAATTCTTGTCCTCTCTCCCACTCCTCTTCCATAAGCGTATAGTCTTGTTCAGCAATAAATCTGGCTACCAGACTCGATTTCTGAGGGATCTGCCCTTGCTGCTCAGTATGGTTCTGATAGTCGTGCTTTCTGTGACATAAGATTGAAGTCCACTGACAAAGATCATCTAATTTGTGATTTACTGCGAAAAGCATGCCACTCCCGAGACGCATGCTTCCGACTTCTTGGCTTCCCACCTCCGAGAGGAGGTTCTACACTGAGAGGGGGTTGCAACTATGGTCGCTCTCAGGGCCGATCATCTCAGTGTAGGTCTGCTCACATTTTTGATGCCTCAGAGGAGGCCTCGCCCTGTGTTGGCACTGATACTGCGAGTCTTCCGGTGGCTCTATCTACTGATGAGATATAAGCGTTCCGCCGATTGAAGTAGGGACAATCTACTGAGCCGTCCACCTCTTCGCCCTCGTATGCTCATCAAGGCTTACCAGGTGCTCATACTGCGTCCACTCTCCCTTCTACCCACTGGATCATTGATTCTGGAGCGACATATCATATAATCGGTTCTGCTACAGGTTTTGTGTCCTACATTCCCTTGCCTGGTAGAGACAAGGTGAGTATTGCGGATGAATCCTTCCTTCTATTGCTGGGAAAGGATCCATTCCTTGCTCTTCTCTCACCATTTCTTATGTTCTTCATGTTCCTAAGTTTACTCGTAATCTTATCTCTATTAGTCACTTAACTAATTTTATGAACTGCTCTGTGACTTTTTCCCACCTCTTGTGTGTTTTAGGACCTGAAGACAGGGAAGGTGATTGGCTCTGATAGATTGTACGATGGCCTCTACGTGTTTGACTCTTCCAGCCTTGCGTCGCCACTGCAAGCTGTTCATGCTGACCAGTCTTCTGTTTTGGGTTCCTGGCATTGTCGCCTCGGACATCCCTCTATCCCTTCTATGAAAATTTTATGTCCTATTATGTCTTTACTATTATTGGACAATTTTCACCATGTTGTATGTGAGCTAAGAAAACACCATCGCACTTCGTTTAATCATGTTTCTTCTCCTAGTTCTACACATTTTACTATTATTCATAATGATGTTTGGGGGTCTTGCCATGTTGCTTCAATTTTTAGGTCTTTCTGATTTGTTAATTTCATTTATTGTTTTTCCCGCACTACCTGGGTCTAATGAAGGCTAAAAATGAAGTGTTTCCATTATATTAGTGTTTTCAAAAAATGATAGCTACCCAATTTAATACAACCATTAAAATTCTTTGGACTGACAACGGTCGTGAGTACATCAATTCACAGTTTGAACAATATCTCAGTGACCTTAGCATTATTCACCAAACATCTTGTGCCGACTCACCCGCTCAAAATGGTGTGGCCAAACGCAAGAATCCTCATCTTTTAGAAATTGTCATGCTTCTCTTACTCAAGATGCATCTTCCAAAATACTATTGGGGGGATGTTCTCACAACAGCTTACCACATTAACCATATGTATACACAGGTTCTCCGGAACAAATCTCCCCTTAATACTCTTCAGGTTCCTCTCACTACCCTTCATCCTCGTGTCTTTGTGTCTTCATCGAGTTTTCCCCAACTCAAAAGGGTTACAAATGTTTTAACCCTATTACCAAGAAGGTCTTTGTGATCATGGATTTCACCTTTCGTGAATCAGAGAGCTAGCATGGGAACTCACTTCAGGGGGTCCTCTCCCATGTCAGAAGTGAGCTTCTTACCTCTTTTAGAGGAGTACTCACCTACAACTTTACCTACTCCTCTATACCAGCCTCTAGCTACCATTCAATCTACCATTCCTCCTCTATACCGTCCTCCATCTACCACTCCATCTACCATTCCTCCTCTATACCAGCTTCCATCAGCCACTCTAGCTACCATTCCTCCTCTATACCATCCTCCAAATACCACTCTGGTTGCCTCTAACAGCCAGGAGAAATCCTATGTTTCCCTTTTGCAGGTTGTACTCTCAGAGAAATATGAGTACGAACACGCAAGATTCTCTCAGGATACTAGAGCTGACATCCTTTAGAATCCACTGAACTAAGAGAAGGTACATCCACCCAACACCCTTTGTCTCAGTCTGTATCTTATATCTCTCTCACTGCTTCACATAGAGTCTTTATTTCCTCCATTTCTATTTCATCACCTTGAGATGAATCTCTTTGTCACTATGATACCGACCGACTCGGAGGTCGCCGGGAGAGTAGCCAGAGGTGGAGATGACGGAGGTAGAGATACTACGGAGCCTTGACCGCGGCTGCCTAAGCGGGGTGTGCTCGAGAGAGAGAGAGAGCTTCCAAGATCTCTTTAGGGTTTGGGAAATAGACTTTCTTCATACATACCGATACAAGACCCATTAGGTCTTTTAAATAGGACTTACAATCGACACCAAAAGGAAATAACACTAAAGAAAATAACGACAAACTTGGACACACGACTAAAAAGGACACGTCACAAATCATGCGTCATATAAGGATGCCTCTCTTATGACATAATAAATGCATATATGAAAATAATTAATAATAATAATAAGACCCATAACACACTACAAGTGGCAAGATGCCATGATTGAAAAAATGCATGCCCTTGAAAAAAACTGTACATGAGATCTTCTGCGTCTCCCACAAGGGAAGACCGTTTTGGGTGTAAACAGGTGTTTGCTGTCAAACAAAACACTCAAAGAATTGTTGAAAGATACAAGACAAGGCTGATTGCTAGAGGATACACTCAGACTGCTGAGATCAATTATCAGGAAACTTTTGCTAATGTAGCCAAGATGAACTCCATAAGAGTTCTCTTATCATGTGCTTCCTGCTAGGGATGGAACCTCAGTCAGTTGGATGTGAAGAATGTGTTTCTTCATGGGGACCTAGAAGAGAAAGCATATATGTTCCTACCCCCTGGATTTGCCCCAAAAGGCTCTGAAGGGAAGGTCTGCAAGCTAAAAAAGACTTTATACAACCTCAAACAATCTCCTAGAGCTTGGTTTGTGAGATTTCACAAGGGCCATGAAGGCCTTTGGATATACTCGGAGTAATGTGAACCATAATCTGTTCATCAAGCAAATGGAATGTAAATTGACAGCTCTTATGGTTTGTGGACAATATTGTTATAATTGGTAATGACCTGAAAAAAGTTCAAATTCTAAAAGAAAGGCTGGATAGAGAATTCGAGGTAAAAAGCTTAGGGACCACAAGTATTTCCTATGAATTAAAGTCGTCAGGTCCAGGTATGAGATTTTCATCTTGTAGAGGAAGTATATTCTTGATCTACTTGAGACATCAAGGATGAGTGAGTGTAGACCTGACGACACCCCTATCGAAGCAAACCACAGGTTAGTGAGAAAGTTGATTTACTTGTCACATACACACCCAAATATCTTATATGCGATCGGAATGATCAACAAGTACATGCACTCTCCATAGACTCGTCATCTGCCCACAGTATTCTCAGATACCCTAAGTCCTCTCCTGGGCAAAAGATTTCCTATTCTCACCTAATGAGGTGCTAAATATTGAAGTCAACACAGATGCAGACTGGGCTGGATCAGTTGATGATTGACGATCCACCTCAAAATATTACACTTTAGTTGGTGAGAATTTAGGACCTGTGCCACAGATTGTCACACAAGACATGATGAGAAGGAGGTAGAGGGTAGTGGTTGTCTAAGACAGTTGTTTCCCCTTGATCCTCAAGGTCGACTTATGGCGAGATAATGATTTGGATCCTTTACGCAACATCCTAAGCAGGGGTGCCAAAGGTGGAAGAGCGAGATAGGGAAAACAACAACCCAATTGGACGTCGAGTGCATGCCAACCGTTGCTGGAAGCAGCCCTCGGCGTGGAAGCAAAAACAAACATGACTGCTTCCGCACAACGCGGGTGGTTTGGAAAACATATATCGGTTGCTTTTTGCGAGAGGCGCATCAATGCATGGGATTAGCGCTTGTGAGAGGAAAACCAACAGGTTGGCATGAGGGAGCAAGGGGGATTCAATGGATGGAATATGGGAGGGGAGCCAACTTAACTTGATTAATTCCAGCATACCAGATTCACAAGCTTAGCCTGGGTATAAATACAAGCATTCTTGTCTTGGCGTCGCCTAGGCGTCCAGGCGCCCAATTGAAAACAAGGCGACGTGCGCCTTATTTTTTTTAAAAAAATAGGAGAATAGACATCGGTTTATAAAAGAACCGTTGTCTATTCAGTTTATATAAAAATCGTTGTCTATACTAGAATAGATAGCGGTTTTTATATAAACCGCTGTCTATCGTACCAGGAATGATACAATAGACAGCGGTTTATATATAAACCGCCTTCTATTGTATCATTCCTGGTACGATAGACAACAATTTATATATAAACCGTTGTCTATTGTATGGTTTCGGGTACAATAGACAGCGGTTTCTATAGTCCCCTAGCAATCACTATAGACAGCGGTTATTATTAACCGCTGTCTATAGGACTATAGACAGCGGTTATTATAATAACCGCTGTCTATAGGACTATAAACAGCGGTTATTATAATAACCGCTGTCTATAGTCTTCATTTGTTTTTAAAAAAAAAATTAATTGTCGTCTGGCATTTGCTCGCCTTATTGTCGCCTAGGCGTTCCGCCTTGTCGCCTAAGCGTCAAGGCGCCCGACGCTCGCCTTGGTGCGCCTTGACGCCATGACAAGAATGATCAACATTACATGCCCAACTTGAATTTCTCCAATTTATGTATTATAGTGAGACCTATTGTAATGATTCATTATTCACGAAATAAAACATTCAACAATAAATAGTCTAAGTGTTTCGGGCCTTCGACCACTCGTTGAATACCTATCAACGTTCATTGCATCCTTCGTGCGCCTTCATATTGACGATAGTCGAATGATATTTGATGCTGCAGCGCGCCTTCCTTCGACGATTTATTTCCGTCGACTGCACTCGACGATCGTTGTTATAAATATTATAATAGTCGATTTGTACTCCACGTTCATTGAATTATATCGACGATCGACATTGATAATTTTACGTATTTTGTGTGCAATTTCTGTTGATCTTCATTACTTTTATATCCATTGGGATAACATTTTATCTCAATTTCCAATTAATATTTTAACATTAGAAATGTCAGTTTCTTTATATGATGATATTAATTACTATAACTGTTGGACGAGAGAAAATTAACAATTTTATTCATTTCAAGCATTCATCCCCTCTATATATGGAGTCAGATAACACAATACTATAAAAAAAACACAAGCCTATTGTCCACAATCCTTCCAAAGATACTTCCACTCAATTCTTTTGTGAGTATGCAACAAGTTGTCTGTCCGAGGGAACAAAGGGTGTACACATAATTCCATTTTCAATATTCTCTTTGGTGAAATGTCGATCTACTTCAATGTGTTAGTGCAGTCATGCTGGATAGGGTTGTGGGCGATGCTGATAGCAGCCTTGTTGTCAGAATATAGTCAGATGAGTTCGACTTCAGTAAGGCCTAGGTCACTCATCAAGGAACGTAACTATAGGCCTTCACAGACTCCATTAGCCATGAACCTAAACTTGGTTTCTGCGCTTGATCTTGCCAATACTTGTTGTTTTTTACTCCTCCAAGTAACAAGGTTTCTGTCTACTAGAAAACAATATCCCGAAGTAGATCGTTGATCTTCAATTGACCAGACCTAATCAACATCGGAGTCAACCTAGGAAGCACCGACACGAGTACCGGGTACATTACGTATCTGATACGACGGTACGTCAAAATTTGAAAAACAAGAATACGGGTACGACGGGATACGTTGTATTAAATATAATAAATATATAAGTACATATCACAAATACAATTATAAATCCTCAACAATAAAACATGAAGCATAAATAATCAATTGAAGTACAAATCCACAATTAAAGTATGTTATAACAATGTCATCAACATAGACAATGAGGATAGTTAGTTTGCATGTCTTATGTTTGATGAACAATGTATGATCAACATTGCTCTGGTGATATCCAAATGTCACCATAGCTTTGTAAAATCTCCCAAACCAAACTCTAGGAGACTGTGTTAGCTCATATAAGACTTTCTTTAACCTGCAAACTTATCCCTCGGAGCCTTTAGGAGTAAGACTCGGTGGAATAGCCATATAATCATCCTCATCCAGGTTCCCATGGATAAATGCATTCTTGACGTCAAGTTTACAAAGATCCCACCCCTTGCAGGCAACACAAGATAATAGAACTCTAATAGTGCTCATCTTTGCTACCGGGGAAATTCCTGATAGTCGATTCCAAGGGTTTGTGTATAACCTCTTGCCACCAGCCTCGCTTTACACCTTTCAGCAACTCCTTCAGAGTTCCGTTTGACGGAGAACACCCATTTGCACCCAAAAAATTTTCTTCCCATTGGGAAGGTGAATCAAATCCCATGTGTGGTTCTTCTCAAGAGCAACCATTTCCTCAAGTATCGCCTCTCATCACATAGGAATCTCAAGAGAATCCTGCCAAGATGAGGGTATGGAAATGGAAGCAAGAGAAGACACAAAGGTCTTACGGGGAGTAGAAAAAAAGTCGTAAGATACATTATGCGATATGAGATGTTGGGTACAAGATCGAATACCTTTCTTGAGAGCAATGGGTGAATCAGAAGGACCTGAGTCAGAATCCAATTCGTAGGTGGATGAAAACATTTGTATCTCTTTTGTGTGAGAGAGTAACCAACAAAGACACACTTGAGCGAACGATGATCGATTTAGTAGGGTGGGGTGGTGGATATGAACAAAGAAGACGCATCCAAATACCTTAGGGGAAAGCTGAGGAGGCACATGGAGAGTGCCAAAAGGGGTGTCATTCCCAAGGACACGCGACGACATACGATTGATAAGATATGCCGCAGAGAGAACCGCATCACCCCAGTAATATTTGGGAGGGTGCATAGTGGACAAAAGAAATCGAGCAACTTCCAACAGATGGTGGTTTTTACGCTCAACAACCCTATTCTGAGCAGGGGAATACGCGCAAGTGGTTTGGTGAATAATGCCATGTTCGGTAAGATATCGCTCAAACTGCGAATCCATGTATTTACGACCATTGTCACTGTGGAGGATTTTAATATTGGTATGAAATTGAGTGATCACTTTATGGAATTTTTGAAAAAAAAAAAGAAAACGCATCATTTTTTTTTGTTTCAGCAAATATAACCAAGTAGTGTGAAAAAACAATCAATAAATATAGCAAACCAAGTACACCAATAAATAGAAAGGATAGGGCAAAGTCTCATACGTCAGTATGAATAACAACAAAAGGGATAAAATTAGGCAGCGAAACACGATTAAAAGTAGTATGTCGATGTTTGTTAAGAGTACACACATCACACACAAAGGAATCAAAAACAATAGTAGACATATCAAGAAACAACAATTTTATAATAGGAGTAAACTGGAGTCCCAGGCGACAATGCCAGGAATACAAAAGATGAGAAGTGCTGGAATGCAGAACCTGCGAAGGTGGCACTGGGCTGGACTCGAGTATATAAAGACCACTGACCACGCTACCAGAGCCAATCACCTTGCCCGTTGTCATGTCATGAAAAACACAAGAGGAAGAAAGAAAGTTACAGAGCAGTTCATATAATTAGTTAAGTGGCTAATAAAAAGTAAATTACGAGTGAAGTTGGGGACACGAAGAACAGATGGAGCCCTTTCCAGCGATAGAGGAAAGAAACCCATCAACAATGCTCACCTTATCACGACCAGATAGAGGAGTATATGATATGAAACCTGAGGCGGAGCCAGTCATATCATATATGGCCCCAGAGTCAATGATCCACTGGGTGGAAAAGTGGGATGTAGCAGAATGAGCACCTGGAGTCCCGGTGTGAGCAAAAGAGGAGGATGATAAGGAAGCAGACTCCGTAGAAAGACCCCGCATCATGCGGCGAAGGGAAAGCACTTCGTCAGCCGATAATGCACCGAGAAGGGCAGACGAGTCAGGTCCAGTATGGATAGGAGGGAGGTCCCCAATGACATCAGTGAGATGAGCAGAGCGAGGAGAAGCATGACGACCCGGAGGTCTCCCAAATGCACGACCACCACGAGGTGTAACACCCCCTCTCGGTGGAGGAAACCCATGTAGTCTGAAATAAAGTATCCCTGGTGTGACGACTCTGCCCACAATAATCACAAAGCATATGGTCTTTATCAGATCCCTTTATCTTAGAATCACAGGTCTGGCGAGCACCTGAAATATAAGAGGTAGCAGCAAGGGCAAAACTCTCAAGAGCAGAGTCGGGAATCAAGGTTTGTCGGCGATCGAATTCATGTTGGTGCACAATACTGTAGACCTCAGGGAGAGACGGTAATAGCGAATGTGACGCCGTTGATGACAGGTATGAATAATTGTATCATATAAATGTGCGCATCGAAGCGACGAAAATTAAAAGTTACGATAATGGAAAATAAAGAAGGAATTAATACGTATGATGTGTTGTACACGATTCCGAAATTAAATTTAAGTAACAATGAATTTTATAAGAGGGCCGAATTAAGAGGAAAATAATAAATTATCTAAGAGGGCTGCAATTAGGAGGAATTGCTTTAACCGGCTAAATTGGGCTAAGAAAATCATGACTCACGCAATTTACAAGCGTGCGTGTCACGTAGGGAGCAATCGGGTCTCGCATAAGGAGAGAAAACAAAGCCAACGCTTCACTTCCTCTCCCAGTTACGCACGACAAGAACACGACGATCCGCGGAAGCCGCTCGACGCCGCACGCTCCCGAGAGCCCAAATCTCCTCCGTTCTTCGTGATTTCTTCTTCTTAAGAAAGGTAATCCCTTCATCTCCACTCCTCTTCCTTCTTATATGAAAAGTTTGCATGGGTTGAGTAGAGCCGAAAGTCTAGGGTTAGGATTTTTGGGTTTCTTTCATTTCTTTTCTTCTTAAAAGTTTCTGAAATGGATTTTGATGCCAACCTTTAAATTATTTTGCAAGTTTATACAATTTCAGCGAAACCCTAGGTGTAGGAATGCAAAGTTGGACATTTCTACGTGTTTCTAAGGAAGGGGAATGACTTCTAGGATATTTTCCTTTCAATTGAAGCAAAACCCCCTTTTTGTTAAGTTAGGGCAGCATTTATACTTGGGGTTTTGATTTCTTTTTCTCCAATTAAGTTAAAATTAGACTTGAGGGTGATGTTCCCTCACTAAGTGGGTGATAAACTGTTCCCGCTCAAGTTCGCCTCTCTGTCTTCTACTTAGATAAATTCAGAAAGGTTCCTGCGACAGGAAGGCTCAACTTAGCAATTGGACAATTGCACTTTCCTATGATTGATGTATTTCCATTATTGTTATATCCCTTATCGTCATTTTCTTTATTGTTCTTTCCTTTGACGTCAATTGTAAGCCTATTTAAGGGACCCATTGGGTCTTGTATTGGTATGCAAGAAATAAAGTTTACTTCCTTCCTCTAAAATTATGAGATATTGATAGCTCTCTCCTCCAACGAGCAAGCCCCGCTTAGGCAGTCGCGGTTCCGGCTCCACGGTATCCTCCTCCGCTCTCGTCATCATCGCCTCCGACACGCCCTCCGACTAGGCCCGTATCAACTTGGTATCAGAGCTCAAACAATCCTCAACCCCGCAAGCCCTGCGACATCCACGTCCCAGCCGGCGGCCTCTACGTCGCTTGTCGCACCCCATACCAGCGGCGGCTCCCGCTTCCTCTTAGGTTGAGCCCTCCGAACTCCGGTAAAGCCTCGGACTTCTCCATCTTCAAGTTGGGCCCTGCGTGTCCTCCATCGACTTCAACAACACAATCGCTCGCCCCCCTTGTGGGATCGTCTCTGCCGATCAAATCCAGCGATGCAACACTCCAGTCATCATCTCCAACAGCGACGCAATACTCCAGTCGACGCAACACTCCAGTCGACGCAACAGAAGTACCGTCCAGCGGCCTCGACGCAACACCTCCAGCGACCTCGTCGCCGTTCCCTGCCCAGTCGGCCGCAACAGAAGAACTCACATGAGTAGGGCATACCGCCACTGACTGCGCAAGCCTCGACGACTTCACCGCACGACATTCACGCTCGACGCAGTTCTCGCGAAAGGAAACAACAGGTATTACGGCCTCTGCAAAAGGAAACACACGCCTACTCGAGCCCTGTGCCGCGCCAATGAGGAATTAATTTAAAATCTCATTCTGGTCGTCAATTTCGCGGGTCTTGACTTTTTAGTCCTAATACAGCTGGTCCACAACAAACTGCATTGCCTACGGAATAAAGATAACAAAGATCAGAGTATATTTGTTGTCAACATTGGGCGACGACGCGGTTCTCGCGGCAACTCCCAAACAGCCGTCTAAAAACAATCTAGCTGTCCTATCACCCGCTCCTTATCTCGTGCTACCTCCATCCACAATATGGTAGACTCGACCGACTTCTTGGATGCTATGAACCGGCTACATGCAGTTATCTCCGCCATGGATGCACGCCTTCAAGACGTAGAGGCACGCTTTCAAGGCGCCGACGCACGACATCAGGACGACATGGCAACCCTCACCACCAAGCTTAACGAACTAACAACAACACATCCAGTGGTTACCACCCCACCCACGGATCATGCCAGCAGCAGTCAAGTTCCACTACCGCCGCTCATTCGCCAAGAGCCGCCACTGCAGACACTTTTACGCCATGAAGCTGCTATTTTGTTGCGTTATACCCGTTTGGAATTCCCCACATATAATGGGAAAATTGATCCCTTGGGCTGGCTCACCAGGTGTGAGCTATTCTTTGGCCACCAACACATTCAGGCTGCTGAGTGGCTAACCCTATCCTCCTTCTATCTTCTCGACTCTGTTCTACTTTGGGCCACTCGTCTCCTCAAATATCAACTAAGACTGACGTGGGAAGATTTCAAACACTTTTGCAGCCTACGCTTCGGCCCTCCCATCCGGAGTAACCCTCTTGGTGCCCTCACGACATTGCGTCAGACGGGATCCGTGGATGATTTTCTGGACCAGTTTCAGCTTCTCCTGGCACAGGTTACTCTCCCTCCAGATATGCAGGTCGCAATCTTCACTGCAGGATTTCGTGATCGCCTGCGACTTGATGTCGAATTTGAAGCTCCTCCAAACTTAGTGACTGCTATGAGTCTGGCCAGGCTATATGACCGCCGCCTCCAACTGGCACATGAGGCATATCCTCCCACCAACATGGGCATTCAGCAAAACCGCCCCGAGGGTCATCCAGCCCCACCAGTTCGTCGACTATCTCAGGCCGATATGATGGAACGACGCACACAAGGCTTATGTTACAACTGCGACGAACAGTACACTCGCGGCCACAGGTGCAAACGGCTTTTCTATCTACAAGTCGAGGACTCTGATGATGACGACGGCGTCGTATAAGGCAACCATCGTATCGATCTCTCTCTCAAGCTTGAGGCCAAGCTCTTTTCAAAGGGCGGGAGAGATGTTGCGGATCTATTATATTTATTATATTATTTATTTCCCGAATATTGCTTCTTTGGCACTTTCCTATGATTGCTGTATTTCCATTATTGTTATTTCCCTTATCGTCATTACCTTTATTGTTCTTTCCTTTGACGTCAATTGTAACCCTATTTAAGGGACCCCTTGGGTCTTGTATTGGTATGCAAGAAATAAAGTCTATTTCCTTCCTAAAAAATTGTGAGATATTGGAAGCTCTCTCCTCCAACGAGCAAGCCCCGCTTAGGCAGCCGCGGTTCCGGCTCCACGGTATCCTCCTCCGCCATCGTCATCATCGCCTCTGACACGCCGTCCGACTAGGCCCGTATCATACGCGTGTCGCACCAAAGTTCAAACCTAGCTCTGATACCACTTAATTGTAACGACCCCATTATTCGGCTACCGCTACAATTTAACATAGGGCAGCCAACATAAGCGGCTAATTTGGCCTAATTAGGTTAAGTGGAACCCAATGAAAATGTAATTCAGATTGAACCTCTTATAGGCCATGACATCCCAAGGAGGCGGGAAACGCAATGACGATTCGAGGAGAGACAAAGGAAAGGCCGCGGTGAGTTCTTATTTCCCTAATTTTAGTTGGTTAGTTCTATATTACTACTGTTTCCTACTACAGTTAACTCGGTAGATGAACACGAGTCAAGGTTATAAGGAAGTAACAAGAAAAAGTGAAAGTAATAAGAACAATGCATCGATGCAAAATGTAATGGGCTATGTTAAGGATGTACCCAACTAGTGAAGGTGGGGTGAATGTCCTCCCAACATGAAAATAAATGAAAAGTAAATGTGTGAATATGACAAGACACATAAAAGATTTATATGTGTGCGAATATGAAAAGACACACAGATAAATAAAGCGCGCTATATAAATACATGAAATGAAATAATAATGTATCCTTAACAGTGCCCAATAAAGAAAATAAAATGTGATGAAGTACCCAACATGTTAAACGAATCAGTGACACCAAAGAATATGTAACAAGAAACTAAATGAATACAATCATATGTAGACAAAAAGGAGATAAAAAGGAAGTGAACGAAAAATGATAAGATGAAAGGTCAAGAAGAAATGTGAATTATAAATGCATTAAGAATTCATCATAAGTAATAAAGGGAAAAAATAAGAATTCGTTTAGTCTTTTGACTAATTAGAAAATGCAATTAAACAGGTCAAGGAAGAGGCCGCCCCAGCAACCAGTAAGCCACGTCCACCATGTTCTCCTCGTTAACAGAAGAAGTATTGGTGGCGACCAGCCCAGATCAGGTCGACGCAAAAGTGCCCGACGCCGCACCCGTCCGGACCTCTACCGACCCTGAGTTATTGCATGTTAATTTTATTATTTTGCAATTTATTTTAGTTTGCGTTTTAATTTTGTACGCCTGCGTGCGTAATCATATTTGGAACTTCTATTGTATTCTCCTTATATATATATATACAAATATATATAATATACATACATATATATATATACACACGCTTCTTTCCAGACAGTTCAACCCTCGTTCAGCCCTCTCCAAGCCGATCGACTGTTCATCTTCCCCGCAAATAGGGCTCGCAACTTCCCGACTTCGACGGCTGCACGCATCGACCCCCACGACAGCATTTCCAACCGCCGCCACGCCACGATTCGCCTCTCCGACGTCGGCGCTCCTTCCCCACCATCCACGCATCCCGTGGCAGTTGCTTGGGCGGCTTCAGTTTTGCTGTTTCGAAGGGTTATATGAGGAGATGATACTGGTTGTGGGGGTAGAGCTTTTCGGTTGGAACTCCGTATGTTTATCTTTGTTTCCATTAGAGTTAAATCGCTGATTTTCTCCTTCCGCAGTTTTTTGGTTTTCAATTGTTGAGGAACATTACTGAAATTCATTGTTGTTTGTGTGAGTTCCTTTATGAGAAGGCTTGCTGTAGCTTTTCTTAGGAATGGAAAGTTGAAAGGAGTAATTAATTGCTGATGAATGGTAGGAGTTTTGCTGTCTAACGTTAGATTCCAGTTAGAGAAGATGATGAATAGTACTTTAATGTTACTATTTGAACATTTGATTTAGAGAAAGTAGAATACTGTTTGATTTCCTGTGTAAGGATTTGACTATTAAACAGTGGAGTTAGGTTGCTGTAGAAAGTGGTGTTGCTGCCGTGAGATTGGATGAGAGGAGTTATTTTCTTGTGTTTGAGATGTCGTTGAGTCACTAGTATGAACATTGAGTGACTTTTAGTTCTTGTGCTCTTGTGTTAGAGATTACGTGGAACCACTTTCGTGTGAGATAGTGAGTTTTAGGTTGTTTAGTTTGTGGCCTCCTTACACTAGTGAGTGTTTGAGAATTCGTGGAACCACTTGTGTGTGAGTGAGAGATTTTATTCCGTGGTGCCGAGTGCAATAGCGGTCAACCTCAGAGCGGGAGATCGAAGGCGACGAGGAATTCCTCGCGGGATCGCCGTCGACTTCGGTTGCGGAAAAACGACTCTTTCCGTGGGTAATTTGTTTCTTTCTTCTCCTTTGTGTGCATCTAAATTTTCTCTTAGGTTATTAGATTCATCGTTGGATTCTCGCTCGGATTTTGTCAGCAAACGCTATGTCGAAAACTCCAAACGGAAACGTATTTGGAGTTCACGATTTCTGTTTGCTACAACAAGGGGAACGAAACGAAAGTTGCAAACTTCCTTCCCCGGATTTAGAATCAAACCATTTTTTTAAGAAAATTCATTTAAAACAAAATAGCAATTTTGTGCTTTATTAAAAAAAGATAAATCTAGTTGCTTAATTTTCTAAAAGTTCGTGCAACGCTCGCTCACATTTCAATTTTAATTTCATGCATTTAGGGTTTCCTATAAATAGCCGACAGGCGCGCACACCCTACGCGCCGTCCTGCATCAATTTGGTATCAGAGCCAGGTTCCGAAATTTTTCTAAGTTTCGAGATCCGCCCTGCGTAGAATAGGAACCCCGCATAGCATTTTAAAATTTTTCAAAAAAAAAGAAGTTTTAAATTTTTTTTTTTTTAGCATAATCATCCATCTTAATTGTTTGTTTGCATGCATCTGCGTAGTGGTAGGTTAGTGAGCATGAGTTCACCACATCACACTCCACCTGAACACCCTCAAGAGGTAAATTCTGATATGCGTCGAGTTGAACGTGGCCAAGCAAGTCGTGTGAACGAAGGGACGGAACCACCCCCGTGGTTTCTACCTTTCGCCCACCAAATGGCAGCGTTAACCGAGAGTGTTTATCAAGTGAGAGAAGGGTTTGAAAACCTTAGTGTTAGGATGAATAGTTTAGAAGTACCTCCTCGAGTTTCAATGCCGCCTCCAATTCGAGATGAGCATTCTATTCGTCCACAGTACGAAGCCCCTCCACACTATGGAGAAAGGTCTACACTTAGGAGAAATCCTCTATTTGAGGAAGAGGGTCGGAACCCCATAGATAGGCACGAGTTTGCGCGTGATCAGGGTGGGAATTTTCCTAGGAATTTTCCTGAACCCCAACGAGGGCCTATATTAGGCATGCGAGATAATTATCAGGAGAGGCCACATTATGACGTAGCGAGAGATGAGCGACCTCGAGACCATCATCGGCCTATACCGGCCATGCATCGTGATGATCGCCCTAGAGATTGGCATCGACTGCCGCCCCCACGGCGTCGAGACTATCGTGATCCTTACGATGATGATTACGACTATCCTCCCCGGGATAGGCGACCGGATCTAACACGAGTGGTGAAACTTGATCCACCACTTTATGATGGTTCTATGGACCCCAAAGTCTTTTCAGATTGGGTTATTGACATTGAGACTTATTTTGAGTGGTATCGTATGACGGAGGACCAAAAGGTTCAGTTCGCCAAGATGAGATTGACTGGGCGAGCGAAGATCTTTTGGATAGGTGAAGAGCGTAGTCTAGAGAGGAATGGACGCCCTCCCATTACACTTTGGCCCCACATGAAGGCCATATTAGAGGAGCAGTACATCCCCCAGCATTACCAGTCCCGTCTAAGAGACGAGCTGACGTCTCTACGTCAAGGGGCCAAATCAGTTTCTGATTATTTAGCTGAGATGAAGGATCTTATGATTAGGTGCAATGTAGTAGAACACCCACGTGACACATTATCCAAATTTAAGTGTGGGCTACGATCTGAGATCCGAGATGAGTTGATTCGATATGGCCATTATTCTCTCCCTGAGATCATATCTATTGCCATCGATATCGAGGAGCATCAGAAGAGAACCTCCCGGTTCAAATCTCAACCTAAGACGAATACTTCTTACAAGAAAGAAGAACATAAAGGTAAGGAGAATGCGTCGAAGCCTACCGCGACCTACACCAGAGATCAGAATAGGAAGTCCCCCATGGGAACTGTGACCCCTTCACAGATCCGATGTTATGAGTGCCAGCAGATGGGCCATATTTCGAGGGATTGTCCCAAGAGGAAAGGCACGTTAGTTATTCATGAGGTGACTGAGGAGGATGAGTATGTAGAAGAAGCTGGAGTCGAGAGGGACTCACACGTTTTGAACGACGAGGTGTACGGTACGCCTAGTGATGAGGAGATAGATCCCGACGTTCTAGTGGTGAGATGCATGTTATATACACCACAAGAATCAGCCGATTATTGGCGGACGAACATCTTCCAGGCCTACTTCAAGGCTGGGGAGAAAGTGTCTCGTTTAGTAGTGGATAGCGGGAGTTGTATGAATGTGATAGCTGAGACAGCTTTGGCCCGCATGGGACTCACTGCTGAGCCGCACCCATCCCCATTTCAGGTAGCTTGGGTTACCAAGACTACACTATCGGTGACTAGGAGATGTTTAGTGCCCATCACTATCGGAACATACTCCGATAAGATATGGTGTGAGTGTGACTAAAGATGTCACTTAAAACCGAAAACCGTAAACCGAACCTGAACTGAACCGGAACCGCAAAGAACCGGACCGAACCGTTCGCGAATTATTTGGATTCTGGTTTGAATTTTGGAACCGTGAACAACATTGGTCCGGGTGTGGTTCTTTCATTTAATTATCCGGACCGGAACCGCAACATACAAGTCTCAAGCGGTTTCAAGATTTTTAGAACCGATCCGAACCGGACCGAAGCAGAACCGAACCGCAACCCGTTTATTATTATTATTAATAATATTATTATAATATTATTATTATTTTATAATATATTTATAATATCTATACTTACTATTATGGGTGAAACTAGTGCGGTTTGAACCCAAACCGCAATCGCAGCAAAGGGGGTCGGTTTTGGATTGAACAAAATCGCACCGCACCAAAATCGTGTTGTGTAGTTTGACATTGGTGCGATTTGGAGTTGGTTTTTGCGGTGTACTTTCGGTTTTGGTACAGTCATATAATGTATTTTCAATTTTACTCACATATTTTTCTGAAATATTTTGTTTTAAAAATATAGAGGCTATATAACTACTATTTAATAGTAATCATGAAAGATAAATCTAATTGTAGCTGATAAATTAGTCAAATTGAATTAACTAATATATTCTTCAAACAAAATTTTAATTGTAAAATAAGATTTTAAGTGCAACAATTCAAAGTTCTTTACTCTATGTTGAGTCGTGATCTTCAGCAACATGAACATTGCATCAGCATTACACGATTGTGATCTTTGATTTTTTAAAATCGGTGCGGTGTGATGCATTCAGTGGTAATCTGTGAGCAGCCACTTTGTGCATCTATTGTCAAAGGTTCGGTCTTTCTCCTCTGAGAGAAGCCACTTTGGGCATAGGGCCAAAGGTTAGGTCTGTTTCCAATCTTCCCCCGCCCATACCCCCAATGATTGAGGACTATATGGGTTCTGTTGTTGTTGTGGTGCGGTGTGATGCAATTTTGTCGTTTTGCGGTTTCAATTTTTAAATTTCAACCCGACTTACTATATATTATACAAAAAGTACTCCTCCTTGATGTAACGTGAAATTCCTGCGCCCGGACCTCAGACTTCGAAGTCCATCTTGCAAAAAAAAACCGAACGAGTAAACTTTTCCCCTCCGGTTTTTATTTTTAACCTCCCACATTCATTCCGCTAAGTTTGGTTTTGGTTCTAGTTGGAACCGGACCGAACCGCATAGAACCAGATCGAACCGTTAGTGACCGGTTTGGTTTTGGTTCTTGTTGAACCGGAACCGGAACCGTTAACACGACGGTTCCTAAAATTATACTGGAACCGGAACCAGAACCGGAACCGGTCAAACCAAATACGGTTTTGGTTTTAATTTGAAGAACCGTTACCTTAGCGGTTCGGTTCACGGTTTTAGTAGAACCGGAACCGAACCGGAACCGTGACAGCTCTAGGTGTGACGTTATGCCTATGGATGTGTGCCACGTATTACTTGGGCGACCCTGGTTATACGACCGGGATGTCACCATACATGGCAGGTCCAACACATGCTCCTTTCTACTGGACGGAAAGAGAGTAGTGTTGACCCCGGTGCGACCCAAAGCACCGCCATTCCGCGCGAGTAGTAGTGCGAAAGAATCTCTTCCTCCCACTGAAAGGAAGAAGACTCTTAGCATTATACGAGGTACTGAGTTCCATCGAGAGAGTTTTGACGGTGGATTTATGTATGCCTTAGTGGTTTTACAGACATCTGATTTATCAGAGGTATATGAGTCGACTCCTATACCTGCTAGGAGACTCTTAGAGAAGTTCCAGGACCTACACCCTGATGAGCTTCTGGCTGAGTTACCTCCCATGAGGTGTATTCAGCATGCGATAGATCTTGTTCCTGGAGCTTCCCTCCCTCATCTACCGCATTACCGATTGAATCCTGCCGCCCACGAGGAGCTGCAGAAGCAGATTGGAGAGTTATTAGATAGAGGCTTTATTCGCCATAGCCTTAGCCCTTGTGCGGTGCCTGCCCTCCTTGCCCCGAAAAAGGATGGTACTTGGCGTATGTGCGTTGACAGTCGTGCTGTCAACAAGATCACAGTGAAATACCGATTCCCGATACCCCGACTGGATGATATGTTGGACATGTTGACTGGGGCTACGATCTTCTCTAAGATCGACCTTCGTAGTGGTTATCATCAGATCCGTATACGCGAGGGAGACGAGTGGAAGACCGCCTTCAAGTCGAAGGATGGACTTTATGAGTGGCTTGTGATGCCCTTTGGTTTGTCCAATGCCCCTAGTACTTTCGCTCGGATGATGACCCATGTCTTCAGGCCTTACATTGGGAAGTTCGCAGTAGTTTATTTCGACGACATTTTGATATATAGTCAGACTGAGAGTGAGCATTTGACTCACCTACGTACTATTTTCGAGCTCCTGCGAGCCGAGCGACTATACATCAATTTGAAGAAATGCATTTTTATGGCTGAGTCTGTTATCTTTTTGGGATATATAGTGAGCTCCGCTGGCATCACTATGGACCCCGAAAAAGTTCGAGCGATTCGTGAGTGGCCTACACCCCAGAACATTCACGATGTCCGTAGTTTTCATGGGCTAGCCACCTTTTATCGTCGATTCATAAAGAACTTCAGTTCTATTATGGCACCAGTCACTGAGTGTACGAAGAAGGGAAATTTCAAGTGGACGTCATCGGCAGCTGGAGCCTTTGAGATCATCAAAGATAAGATGTCCACTGCACCTGTTTTGAGACTCCCTGATTTTAGTCACGTGTTTGAGGTATCCTGCGATGCCTCTGGGGTTGGGATAGGAGGTGTACTTAGTCAAGAGGGTCACCCCGTTGGATTTTTTAGTGAAAAGCTTTCAGGCCTGAAGCTGAACTATTCCAACTACGAGCGCGAGTTCTATGCGATTGTGCAGACGTTGCGTCAGTGGAGGCATTATCTATTGCCCAAGGAGTTTGTCCTCCACTCCGATCATCAGGCGTTGCGTTATATCAATTCACAGCAAAAATTGAACCCTCGACAGGCTAAGTGGGTATCATATTTGCAGGAGTACACCTTCGTTCTGAAGCACTGTAAGGGAACGGGAAACCGGGTTGCCGACGCCCTTAGTCGAGTCACCCTCGTATTATCACAGATGCGCACTCAGGTGATAGGATTTGAGCGTATCAAAGATGACTATTCTAGTTGTCCCGATTTTAGCGGAATTTATGATGCGATACGCTCTGATCCCTTTCACGATGAGTCAGATTACCTCATTCGAGACGGATATTTGTTTCGTGGAACCCGTCTGTGTATTCCCCGCACCTTGTTGCGAAATTTCATTGTATGAGAATTACATGGCGGAGGCTTAGGTGGACACTTTGGACGAGATAAGACGATAGCCTTAGTAGAGGAGCGATTCTATTGGCCCGGGATGAAGCGGGTTATCGCACAGATTGTCAGTAGCTGCCGCACTTGTCAGGTAGCGAAGGGCAATAAACAGCCCGCTGGATTATATACACCTTTACCGGTGCCCAGTATTCCTTGGGATGATGTTAGCATGGATTTTGTGCTTGGATTGCCGCGCACTTTTAGGAAGCACGATTCCATACTTGTAGTGGTCGATCGGTTTTCTAAAATGACTTATTTCATTCCCTGCAACAAAACCGACGATGCCTCTCATATTGCCAGAATTTATTATAAGGAGGTTGTCGCGCACCGAGGGATACCTAAGACTATCGTTACTGATCGAGATGTCAAGTTCACCAGTTATTTTTGGAAATTGCTCTGGAGACTATTAGGTACTAAACTTCTATTTTCGACCGCCTATCATCCACAGACCGACGTTCAAACTGAGATTGTTAATAGGAGTTTAGGAAATTTACTGCGCTGTTTGGTAGGAGATCACCTGGGGAATTGAGATCTAATTCTTCCACACGCTCAATTGGCCTATAATAATTCGAAGAATAGATCTACGGGTTTATCTCCCAATGAGGTTGTTCATGGTCACACCGCACGAGTGCCGCTAGATTTAGCCCCACTACCACCCACTTTTAGGACTAGCCAGTTTGCACACGACTATGCATTGCATTTGCATGATTTGCATAAAGAAATTGAGCGGAAATTGCATAGTACTTATGATTTATACGCAACTCAAGCTAACAAGCATAAAAGAGCTATTAGTTTCAAAGTGGATGACTTGGTGATGGTTCGGCTAAATCCGGAACGGTTACCTTCGGGTACCGTACAGAAGTTAGCTGACCGTAGAACTGGACCCTTTAGAGTGGTCAAGCGGATTGGGCAAAATGCGTATGAACTTGAGATGCCTTCCGATTGGGGTGCAAATCCGTTTTCAACGTAGCCGATCTGACTTTATTCCACGATTACCCGCATGAATCTTTAGATTTTCCATTGCCTTCTCCTCCATTTGTTGCTTCTGGGTTGGGGAGTGCTAATAAGGAGCCACATTCCGGACATACCGACACTCATTCAGTTACTGACACACCATCTGCAGTTCTACCCTTTTCCACTGACAGTTTTCAGGATGAGTATGAGACACCAGGTGATTCTTTCATACCAGTTCCCAGAGCCACTGACAGACTTCCGCGACAGATATTGGTTCCCGAGCAGATATTGGATGATGAGACAGTGACCACTACAGATGGTGGTTTTCAGAGGTACTTGGTTCGTTGGCATGGCAGACCGGAGACCGAGACCAGCTGGGTTTTGGCCGAGGAGTTACAGCGTATGGATGCCGATCTTCTACAACACTACCGGTCAGAGCACTCACCAGTGATGAGTGATTTCGAGAGGGGGAGAGTTGGTGGCGACCAGCCCAGATCAGGTTGACGCAAAAGTGCCCGACGCCGCACCCGTCCGGACCTCTACCGACCCTGAGTTATTGCATGTTAATTTTATTATTTTGCAATTTATTTTAGTTTGCGTTTTAATTTTGTACGCCTGCGTGCGTAATCATATTTGGAACTTCTATTGTATTCTCCTTATATATATACATATATATAATATACATACATATAAATATATATATATACACACGCTTCTTTCCAGACGGTTCAACCCTCGTTCAGCCCTCTCCAAGTCGATCGACTGTTCATCTTCCCGCAAATAGGGCTCGCAACTTCCCGACTTCGACGGCTGCACGCATCGACCCCCACGACAGCATTTCCAACCGCCGCCACGCCACGATTCGCCTCTCCGACGTCGGCGCTCCTTCCTCACCATCCACGCATCCCGTGGCAGTTGCTTTGGCGGCTTCAGTTTTGCTGTTTCGAAGGGTTATATGAGGAGATGATACTGGTTGTGGGGGGGTAGAGCTTTTCGGTTGGAACTCCGTATGTTTATCTTTGTTTCCATTAGAGTTAAATCGCTGATTTTCTCCTTCCGCTGTTTTTTGGTTTTCAATTGTTGAGGAACATTACTGAAATTCATTGTTGTTTGTGTGAGTTCCTTTATGAGAAGGCTTGCTGTAGCTTTTCTTAGGAATGGAAATTTGAAAGGAGTAATTAATTGCTGATGAATGGTAGGAGTTTTGCTATCTAACGTGAGATTCCAGTTAGAGAAGATGATGAATAGTACTTTAATGTTACTATTTGAACATTTGATTTAGAGAAAGTAGAATACTGTTTGATTTCCTGTGTAAGGATTTGACTATTAAACAGTGGAGTTAGGTTGCTGTAGAAAGTGGTGTTGCTGCCGTGAGATTGGATGAGAGGAGTTATTTTCTTGTGTTTGAGATGTCGTTGAGTCACTAGTATGAACATTGAGTGACTTTTAGTTCTTGTGCTCTTGTGTTAGAGATTACGTGGAACCACTTTCGTGTGAGATAGTGAGTTTTAGGTTGTTTAGTTTGTGGCCTCCTTACACTAGTGAGTGTTTGAGAATTCGTGGAACCACTTGTGTGTGAGTGAGAGATTTTATTCCGTGGTGCCGAGTGCAATAGCGGTCAACCTCGGAGCGGGAGATCGAAGGTGACGAGGAATTCCTCGCGGGATCGCCGTCGACTTCGGTTGCGGAAAGACGACTCTTTCCGTGGGTAATTTGTTTCTTTCTTCTCCATTGTGTGCATCTAAATTTTCTCTTAGGTTATTAGATTCATCGTTGGATTCTCGCTCGGATTTTGTCAGCAAACGCTATGTCGAAAACTCCAAACGGAAACGTATTTGGAGTTCACGATTTCTGTTTGCTACAACAAGGGGAACGAAACGAAAGTTGCAAACTTCCTTCCCCGGATTTAGAATCAAACCATTTTTTTAAGAAAATTCATTTAAAACAAAATAGCAATTTTGTGCTTTATTAAAAAAGATAAATCTAGTTGCTTAATTTTCTAAAAGTTCGTGCAACGCTCGCTTACATTTCAATTTTAATTTCATGCATTTAGGGTTTCCTATAAATAGCCGACAGGCGCGCACACCCTACGCGCCGTCCTGCATCAAGTGTCGTCTTTGGGTAGAAGTTTCTATCGCAATGTTTATAGTCCTGGATGCTCACCGGGAGGTGCAGAGACCCTGAGTGCCCTCATGAGGAGTTTTAGTTTTATTTCATGTAGAGTCAGTAGTCCTTTGATATATATGTCTGTATATAGTAGTGTGTTGTTATGAGTTATGACTGCATCAGCCTTGTACATATACTCCAGTTTTGTGAGAAGCCCTCCTTTTGCATGTATAATGTTGGGTTATCTGTTATACTATATCTGTTTTTAATGGAATAAAAATATTTTAATTACCCTGCACTTTCCTTTTTGTACTATATCATGGTATTTTTTTAAAACGCTGAATGTTTCTACCTAGCGCCTCTGATGATTAAATGATAAAAGATTATGAATATGTTAAAGTGTAGTGGTAGCCGAATAATGGGGGGCCGTTACAGTGAACGCCCCATAATCCGAACACTGATATGATCAAAGTCCCGATGAAGGCCATAGAGAAACTCAATGATCCGATTGCGGTCTTCTCAGGCACGAACCATCGCCTCATCAACAGGGCTAACAAATGTGAGGAGATCAAAGTGATCGTATTCCTGATACAAACTCCAAATAATATACGGAAGGAGGGCGATCACCATGTCGGAGTGAGGATATCTTCTGTCTCAACTGGAAGATCTCAGCGACATTACCCTTCTGAGAGTAAGTAGACTCCGCACTTCGCCAAATGTCTGCAACAGAGTCGAGAAATAAATAGTTGTGAGTTATGGGCTCCTGCATAGAATTTGTGAGCCAAGACATGACGAAGGACTTCTCCGAATCCCACTGTATCCAATCTGATGGCGCCTTTTCTGGTTCCCGGGTCTGGCCATTGACATAACCAAAGAGGTGACGACCCTTGAGCGCCAAGGTGATAGAACAAGAACATGAAAGGTAATTGGAATCATTCAGGTGAATGGTAGTAATCTGAGGAGTATTGTGATTATGACCCTCACTGGTAGAGCTTACTGGAGGAACAATCGTGAGAATCACTACTGCTTGACATAGTGGCTCAAGAATAGTAATCTGGAGACCACCCAAGACTTAGAGAATCCAAGACCAGCGGATTACACCTAGCAAACACGAATCCGGAAGAGGAAAGAAAAGAAATTGACTCCATGCAACGACTAAAAGGAAAACAATGCCTGAAAGGAGCAGGAGCTTCACCCCATGGAGGAAACGACACCGGACAGTCACTGGAGAAGATAGAAAGGGTTGCGGAGGAGACCCTGCTGAAGGCGAGTGACTGGTTGTGGGAGAAATGCGTTGAAGATGGGGAAAAGGCGGATGCGGAAGACGGGAAAAAGGGACGTGCAAGCGATTGTTTGCGGGAAGACGGACACGCGCGCGCGGGCAGCGAACCGGAAGAGGCGGTCGTGTAGGAAAATGGATGTGCGCGGAAGAGGCGGACGATCGGCGGAATGGGTTGAGCGGAAGCGGAGACGATCGAGAGTCGGCTAGGGCACGAGGAGCGCCGACTCTGATACCATGTTGGACGAGAGAATTTACGGTTTTATTCATTTCAAGCATTCATCCCCTTTATATATGGAGGCAGATAATACAATACTAAAAAGAAAAAATAACACGAGCCTATAGTAATATAATGTAACACTACATATTGTAACAATAACCATTACAAATTAATTGCGAGATTAATATTTGCATTTTAGAGAATCCTTTTTATAGGCAATTTTTACCGAGATTGACACACGCTTTGATTTTCTGTCTTCTCCTTGTGAATTTTCCGTGTTCTTTACGTTTGCTTCACCAAGTGGAAACTCGAGTGTTTTGTGCTTCTTCGGTGTTCGCACACATCAGAGTCTTTGGGACCTAGCCGAGCATTATATCTTAGAAAAGTGAGCATCAATTGAAAGTCCCATCAGAGGGTAGTGCAACTTCTTAGGGTCTATGATGCAGGACGCTGGGGCCCCGACCGCACCTCGTGGCATCACACCAGCTAGCGGACCATGACCAAGCACGCCTGCCAGAAGGACTGCAATCCAGGCACCCCAACCCGTCTCCGCGCCTGTTCTCAGCGCGGCGGGTTGTTGAGGCTGGGGCTCGATCCCCGGACCTCCTTGATAAGAACCTCTCTTAAGAGGCCTTATCACCAACTGACCTGTGGAGAGGTTCTTATCAAGGAGGTCTGGGGATCGAGCCCCAGCCTCAACAACCCGCCGCGCTGAGAACAGGCGCGGAGACGGGTTGGGGTGCCTGGACTGCAGTCCTTCTGGCAGGCGTGCTTGGCCGTGGTCCGCTAGCTGGTGTGATGCCACGGGGTGCGGTCGGGGCCCCGACGTCCTGCATCAGTCTACATCTTTCATTTTTTGTTACACGGGTCATGTTATTATAATCTCTTTAAAACAAAAAATATATCATTTTTTACCATGAATATTTTGTAAATATTCCAACACCCTACCCTCCCAAACAATAGCAACAAAACAAACGTTAAGGTTTTGAATCTGTCTCAACTGAAGGAGGTTCTAGGAAGGCAAGATGACTGTAATCATGAAGATAGGTTTTATGACAAGCATAGTAAAGAATCACCAGAAAAGTGAAATCTGCAAATGGCAGGCGTTTGTTGCTAGAGAGAATAATGCATATTTGAAGTGATGCTTTAATGCCATCTACATCTAAATAACATGGTATAGTTAAGTATTAAAGGTAGAAATGCTTTTAGTTCGCTAACCAAGCTATGGTGACGTGTGCTAGCATGAGCTTGACGTTTTTAAAGCTTCATAGTTTTAGATTTTCTCATATATTGGCCAAAAAGAAATCTGAAATAACAATTAAAGCTTTACTAATGCACTTATTATTTTATTTTACAAAGTTTGTTGTTTGATGCTTTTAATTAGATTTTTTTTCCAAAATGAGGCTTATAAAAATGCAGATGTTAAGAGACATAAATGGAATATGGAAATTTGTTTAACTTCTATGGTAGATGATTCATTGCCAAGGCAAACATAATGGAATTTTATACGAATAATGAAGGCAAAAATTCAATAACAGCTAGCTGATAATGTGACTATCCTTTATGTTTGTCGGAAGCTCTAGCTGGGAAAGACACTTACCCAGGCAAATAGAAGGCAAAAAGCCACGGAGGCTAGCTGAAATAGCTCATTGGTCTGCAAGTTTAAATAAAAAAAAGTTGAAGACTTGAGATAAAACGTGCAAAAGAGAGGAGACAACGTGTAATTGCATATTCAGCTTAACGATATGATAGTAACAGTACTAAATAAGAGCATTCTGGATATAATATACCATATATCAACATTCTTGGCATGATCAATATTTCATTAGATTTCATCAATGCATATTATTGTAGGATAAACCAACATTAATGATCAGTGAATTGTAAAGAACACAAATAGAAGAATTTTATGGAAGAACATGAGTTGAGCAACAAGTTTGAAAATAAAAATACTCAAAAGTTATAGTTGGTAGAGAAATGCACACATTAGATTATGAAGCACAAAATACTGTGTTATAATGCAGACATTGAAATGCTGGCGGAGTGCCAAAGCATATTCCTCTTTTATGTGTTTGGTGTAGGCGAGGTGCGTGGCGAGGAGGGCACTCATAGCCCGGAGCTCGTTGCAGATGTCGTGGCTGAGGTCAAGTGTCCCTTAAGGCTTCACCCGTACCCGTGGGCAATACCGTGGGCATTAGCGGCTCCGAGTTACCCCCCCCCCCCCCCAATCGGGATCCCCTAACAGGGCCGCGGCCCCCACACCCCAACCCATCTCCCCGATCAGTTTAATCGAGGCGGGTTGTTGAGGCGGGGATTCAATCCCCCGCCCCCTTGATAGGAAGCCTTCAACACGGCCCCTATCACCAACTGAGCCGCGGCTAGGGGATCCCGATTGGGGGACGATTGGGGGGCGGGTTAACTCGGAGCCGTTAATGCCCACGGGTATGGGTGAAGTCTTACCCCTAACATCAGGGAGAGCACGGTGCTAGTTCTCGGAGGCTGCAAGGGCAGTGGGCGGAGAGAGGCAGGTCGGACCATTGTTACGGTTTTGATAAAAGTTCCAAGAGGAATCCGGAAAGGGGAAGGTGGCCGGCTGTGGTGAGGGAGAAGGAGATTAGGGTTGAGAGAAAAACTTAGGGAGCAGCCCTAAACTCTTGCATTCACCCAAGATAACTTAACACGTAAACCCCTCCCCCTTATATAGAAGAGGGAGAGCAACCAATAAGAAAATACAAAATAATTTACTTAATTAATATTCATTAATTAATATCAATCAATTAATTCATACAAATTAATTACGAGAGAATTAATCACGGCGGCTTCCATATGCGCGCTCCATAAATTCTGATGAGGGGTCCACTTGAGTGAATGTGCCCGCGTAATACCACGCCAGATCAAAAAGTACCCAAACTTGACGATCCACTAGGCAGTAAATGCAGCTAAACAGGAGGTCTTCAGGTTTGCCAGAGTAAAAGGGACAGGAGGTGTTCGATAAGTTGAGATGCTTAGACAAATTCGGTCCCAATGGCAGTGCATTCTTTGCTGCTCTCTAGTCTCTACAGAAATATCTTGATCTTATTAGGAATTTTCGCGGACAAAATGAAGTTCCATTCGGTTGTACTCATGCCGAGCATGCCGTTGATCATGAAGGGGACGGATGTCAATTGATTTCAACAGCTAGATGGTATGCTCTTCATAAAGAGAAAAAACCCCTTTTTAGTATAATGCTGAACAGGTGCGTTTTCTTGAGGAGTTTTCGTTAATGCAATGGAGAGAAAGTCCCAAATCCCAAGAAGACTCCACCAATATCCAATTTCCAAGACTTTCCATTTGGGCCAAATAGGGAGCAAATCGTGCTGTCTAGTTGGTCTGTTGGAGAGGGGGGGGGGGGGGGGGGGGGGGGGGGGGGGGGGGGGGGGGGGGGGGGGGGGGGGGGGGGGGGGGGGGGGGGGGGGGGGGGGGGGGGGGGGGGGGGGGGGGGGGGGGGGGGGGGGGGGGGGGGGGGGGGGGGGGGGGGGGGGGGGAGGGGGGGGGGGGGGGGGGGGGGGGGGGGGGGGGGGGGGGGGGGGGGGGGGGGGGGGGGGGGGGGGGGGG
>JAWHQI010001689.1:0-57500 GCA_033032865.1 Dactylorhiza incarnata
GAGATTATTTGGCGATTGCCGATGATGTTCAATTTCCGCGGATTCCAGCGCAATGAGGATTGCCTCATATAAAGAGCGAGATTTGCTCTTGATTGGGAACATATTATGCTCCAAGTATTTCTCCTGTAATTTCCATGGAGCATCCATTAGTGGGATGTCATGGCGGTCAAGATAAAGGACTGCTTCCTTGATAGTCTTGATTGTATAGACCGATTCAATTGTAGTTGCATCCTTGTAGGTCATTGGACCATCTTTGTTGGTCATTGGACCAGTTGCATTTGAAGATGATGATTCGCCAATTTGGCGTGATGATTGCGCATGGGAAAGAATTGTCTTTCGCGCTGGAATTTTGTCCAGTCTTGTCTTGGATTGTTTTCGCATGGGTATTTCCCATGCATGTGATCTCTCTGATCTACTCATGCTGCAAAAATTCACGTGTCAGAAAATCAGGAAGGCTATTATTCTGTCCTTTAATATATTCGATATCAAAATCAAAGATTGCTAATTCGGCCTGCCAGCGAGCAAAGATTTGTTTCGAGGCTAAATGTTTTATATCCTTTTCTAAAATATATTTGGCAGAACTACAATCAATTCGTAGTAAAAATTTTTGATTTAATAAGTCATCTTGAAATTTATGAATACATTTGATAATAGAAAGCATTTCTTTCTTAATGGTTGAGTAATTGCTCTGAGTGGTATTCCACTTTCCTGAGTAGTAACGAACTAAGACTTCTTTGTTCGTTTCAGGGTTACGCTGTTTTAAGATACCGCCAAAACCAATATTACTGGCGTCGGTCTCAACTATTTTAGACCAATTTGCATTAACAAGATGTAAACAAGGTAATTGGCGTACCTTACTCTTGATGCGGCAGACAGCGGCCGTATGTTGATCTGTCCATGGTGGTGGCGCTTTTTGGAGTCTTGCGTACAATAGTTTAGTATCGCTCGCAAGATTGTGATAAAAATCAGCGACATAATTTAATGCACCAAGAAAGCGTTGTAATTGTTTGGTGTCGGTAATTACATCGGGAAATTTAGAAGCAAATTCAATGCTTCGTTGAATAGGTGTGATCGTATTATTGACGATTGTATGTCCCAAAAAGCGTATTTCGGTTTGGAACAATTTAATTTTAGGTGCTGATACCACCAGACCATTTTTGGTGACTAAATGTTGAAACACACGGAGGTGTTTGAAATGTTCGTCAATTGTAGAGGAAAAGATTAAGATATCATCGATATAGGATAGGATAAATTCGGAATAAGGTATGAAGATATCATTCATAATATGCTGAAATTCCGAAGGGGCATTTTTGAGACCAAAGGGCAGAACATTCCACTCATAATGGCCAAAAGGGACGGCAAAGGCCGTTTTATAGCGATCGGGTTCGGCGATTTGAATTTGCCAATAGCCAGATTTAAGATCAAATTTGGAAAAAATATTTGCTCTGACGGTTCGATTTAAGAGATCGCGTTTATTAGGAATGGGATAGCGAATCCATTTAAGGACTTTATTTAAAGGTTTATAATTAATGACTAAACGAGGAACTCCGCGTTCTTTCTCGGCATTATTCATTACGTAAAATGCCGTACAACTCCATGGGGAGTAGGATGGGCGAATGAGTCCCTTTTGTAGAAGATCTTGGATTTCCTGTTTACAGGTTTCTAAATAATGTTGATTCATTTGACAGGGTCGTGCCCTAGTCGGAATATGTGTTTCGGAAAACCCATCTTCATAGGGTAGGTAAACAATATGTTGTTTACGATCCCAGAAGGCATTGGGGAGATTACTACAATTATGTAGTTTGAGATTAGTTTCAAATTGTTGAATTTTTTCTCGAATCGCAACTTGTTTAAGTTGTTCCGAAATTTGCAAATGTGAGATTTCGGCTTGTAAAAAGTTGATGTGATTTTCTTTGAGATTGATCTCTTTTATTTGATTTAAAATTTTAATCAGCGGATCGGATATAAATTCAAAACAGATTGTTTTGTTTTTATATGTAGAAGTAATTCCTTTTTTATTAATTTCTTGAATGGGCATAAGTCGTTCAAGAAACGGTGTACCCAAAATTAGGTGTTGGGAGATTTCGTTTACCACTATCAGGTGTAAAGGAATAACAATATCCTCTTTACAAATATGTGCATCCGTAATTTTATACGGGGTTGTTAATGCGCGATTATTTGCTGCGTTAAGGGTTTGTGTCGTTCGTTCACAATATTTTATTGGAACGATTCCTGCTTTAACGCAATTCAAATCTGCGCCACTGTCAACCAGAGCTATGAGGTTGTGGATGTAATGCTCATTATTAATGAGCATATTAACTTGAATGTACCATTTCTGGGTAATAACCAAATCAATTTTGGATAAGTGTGTTTGCTCCTCTCGGACCTCGGTGGGTTCGGGACGTGCTGAAGACGACTCTGGGCGTCCCTCTTCAGGAAGCAAAAGTGTCTGCGTGAGTTGTTCTAAATTGCCAAGACGTAGTTGCGTCATGGAGTCTTGTTGTTTAAGACTTTTGATTTCGTCTTTTAATAATTTAATTTCGTGCCGCAAGTCCGTAATGGATGCGGGCTTGTCCTCTTGTGTTGAATATCGGCGTAGTATTTCGCTCATATTATAAGATTCGTCCGATCGGGATGATGGACGAGTATGGAGAATTCCTTGTGTGGGCTCAGATAGAAATTCTACGAGTTTAGAACGTAGAGCTGGTTCCATTGGAACTTGCATCATCGTTTGCATGATCGCTTTTCGATCTGCTGTTGAAAGAACATTAATTGATAAGCCATTCATGGCGATAATTGCTTTGTAATAAGCAGTGTCGTGTTGTGTACACGTCGGACAGTCACAGTTGCTGCCACATTCCTCATTGGAAGTGATAGACTGTTCATCATCGGAGATTGCAGATGACTGGTCTTCGTCGGAAGTGAGAAGTATTTTGTACAAGGTTCTTTTAAGACCTTCATCTTCGATTTCGTCTAATTTTTTCTTAGTATAACATCGGCTGGCATAATGACCAACCTTGCCACATTTATAGCATCTTATCTCTTTGTGAGACGCTTTACGCTTGCGTGAGAACTCATGATCTCTTTTATGACGATATTTATTTGCTTCGTCATCGTGAAGATATTTTTTCTTCTTTTTACGCTTGTGTGAGTGATAATCTCGTGCATACGTTTTGGTTGCTTTCCGCATTTTTTCTTGTTCTGGTATTTTAGGAACATTGACAGCAAATTGGCGACAAA
This sequence comes from Dactylorhiza incarnata, assembly GCA_033032865.1. Taxonomy (NCBI): domain Eukaryota; kingdom Viridiplantae; phylum Streptophyta; class Magnoliopsida; order Asparagales; family Orchidaceae; genus Dactylorhiza; species Dactylorhiza incarnata. Next base: position 3,241 of record JAWHQI010001689.1, read on the forward strand.
ATTCGCCCAATTGTTTACGCTCTGTTAAGCGTTGTGATTTTAATTGATGTTTTAATTTTAAATCATTACAGAGAGCTAAGCCCTCTTTGACACATGTGTTAATTAGTGTGCCATACGTATATTGTTCATATGGGATAGAACCATTGTTTTGGTTCCGTAAGGTTTGTCGAACACGTTCGGCAAACAAATTTGGTAATCCATCAATAAATTTGGATTTCCAATGAGCCTGTTCAGGATCATTGAGGAAAAATACACGATTTAGGAAGGTATCTTTATACCATCGAAAATGTGTAAGTGTAGGACATCTTAGATTCTGGAGCAGGGTTCGTGTTCGTTCGCCCTGATCACTAATGCCCCCGGTGAAATGCTGGATAATGGTCAGAATTAAGGTGTAAAGAGCGTCCGACCGTTCAACAGCATTTTCTATTTTAATAGCGGTAAGAATTTCCGCTTTTCGTTGGTCAGTGAGATAATTATCCCACCATCCTCGTAGGATTCCGGTGAATCCATTGGTGATGAAAGTGGTAATCTGTTGATCAGAATTGCCACTAGCACGCGCGACATTGGCATACATGATCATGCGATGCATTTGATCATGAATCTGTTTGTCAGATAAGCCATCGATATTCCATTCATAAATTGAGCCACTACTATAATTATTTTGAACGATCGAGTCGTTCTCTTCATAAAGAAGGTCGACTGGCGATGGTCTTTTATAGTAGTATTTGAGGAGATTGGGTTCCTCATATTTGACCGCATTGACCTGAGTTGGCGGCTGGATGTCCGCAAATGCTTGTTCTATTTTAATAGGATCTAGTGATTCATCCTCAGAAGATGATGGTTCACTAGGTGTAGTGCTTGCAGGTGCTCCTATGAGATAAGGCACTGGTGGGGTTGAAGATTGCCCCTTTCGTCGAGCTAGCATATTTAGTTTATTCCGTCGGAATTGTTCAATGAGATCTTTGAGATCTTCTTTAGTAACTTCATTAGGAGATTTCAATTTATAACCCAAAACTTCGATTGGGGGTTTAATTGCAATATGTTTATATTGTGGGGTAGTAGTGACCGGTGTAGGTATGATCGTTTGTTTAAGCGTATCTAATTTTGCGCTTAAATCTTGAATAGCTGTTTCGATGCGAATTAATTGTTGACCAATGATGCCAACGACAAGATTTGTATAATTGTTTTGAGCGATTAATTTTTGTAATTCGCGAATTGTCTGATCTTCAGTTTGAATTCGCTTGATGAAGGCCGATGCTTCGATCAAATCTGTTGGGTTGCCGAGTCGTAACCCTTCAGAGGGTGGATATAACGCGGTAATCTTGGTTCCGCGAATAGTTGTCCACTCTTTAAATTGATCTTCAAGTAAATTTACTTGTCGTATCTCTGTATTAATAGAAAATTCTAAAAACCATTCATGAAAGAATTTGATTTGTTGTGTTTTATTAAAATCATCGTACCAATCATATTTATGAATCATACGATGTATTAATTCGGGATATTTCGCAAGATACCATTCCTGAAAATCAGGAAAATTTTCTATATAAAAATCTCGATTAAAGATTTTTAAAAGATGAGGGTTATCGTCTAAATTCATTTAAAGATGAAAAGACATTTCCGACATCGTCGGATCATCATCTAAATGTGATGAGGAGGTTTTTGGTTTATAAATGGGGTGTGGAATTGTATTTGTGATTTTCACCGCATGAACTTCTGTTTGATCATGTTGTTCAGATGAATTGATGGTATCCGATAATTGATCGGACATTCTTTGTGAACCCGACATAGTTCTATCGGATATTCTGCGGGAACCCGACATAGAGAGTCGAGCCGTGATTTGTGGCGTGAAGCGTACTTCAACGTCACCATTTGGTGCCTGGATAATCTGATCAATGTCAGTATCCATAATTATTTGCGGAGGTACCGCTGTGGTTAAGATCCATTCTTGAGGAAATTGGATTTCATCCCAATTGATGATACGATTAGTGGCTACTTTAGATGTAAGGAGATTGGTTTCGACTAAAGTAGTCTTTCCTGGTTTTGTTAGATGTTTAGCCCGAGGGGCTAACGTATTAAGGACCTTAAAATGAACACGATAGATTATTGCTATCGTTTCAGATCCAGGAAGAAAATTATAACCAAAAGTTTTGAGATTTAATGTTATTGCGTCTAACAGATTAATATCTATAAGTGATAGACTTAAATTTGGATAGACATTAAAATAGACTGGGCCATGACAGAGACTAGTCTGCATAACACCCATGAGGGATTTTGCCCAATCTAAATAGCGCCCATCTCGAAGGGAGGTGAGGAGTGAAGCATTTAAGCCTTGAAGTGTTAAAGGTTTTAATGCTATTTGTATTAATCCAATATGAAGGAAATTATATTTTTCCTTATATGGTTCGGTATCTTCTTCAGATAATAGTTTAATTGTTTGTTCGTTATTATTAACTTGCATTGTGCGCTCCATACTTTTGATGGCGATGGAAGATCGGAAATCAAATGCTCCGATTTGGTATATCTCTTTTGGTTGAACTCTCGGAATTGTCCATTTGTTCAATGCTTCGAGTTCAGTGGGGAACTCGTAGAGATTGGCGTTTTTTAACGCTTGTTTACCCGTATTACGGGTAGATTTATTATGGCCGATACGATGAGTGAGCTGTTGGCTCATCGAAGTAGATTCTTCCTTACTAATGTTCATAACTGTAGATTATTAGTGGTGTTAGAGTGTGCATGATGATAGTTTTCTTCGTAATTTGCCGATAGTAAAAAGGTTGCACGGCTGTCAACGATTTACGACGAAGCAGACCCTCCCGGTCCTAAATGTCTACGCGACTTGGATGCCGTCCCACAACACATACGACACATCGAGAAAGTACAAGAAAACCAGCAGTTAGCATACTAAAGCATCATAATAAACTACAGAGAGAACTTAGTAAGAAAGAATGTACCTATTCTCGATCCATGGAAACCCTCTGATACCAGTTGGCGGCGGAAGGCGTTGGAAGGCAGCAGGCGAAGGATTAACTTGAAAGGATTAACAAGACGACTAGAAAGGATTTTATTACTTGAACTGATGTACAACTCCAAACATTGATACCCATTACAATGGCCGAAGGGCCTTATTTATAGGCTGGGCGAGGGCCTTCTGATAAGCTTGCCAGCAAAAAAAAGAAAAGATTCCACAAAAAAGAAGATGCTTTTAAAAAGCAAAAAGATGATATTCCATGATGATATTGTAAAAAGCTATTCCATGGATCGTGAATAGGCCACTAATCGTATCATCAATTGGGATGAAATCCAATTTCCTCAAGAATGGATCTTAACCACAGCGGTACCTCCGCAAATAATTATGGATACTGACATTGATCAGATTATCCAGGCACCAAATGGTGACGTTGAAGTACGCTTCACGCCACAAATCACGGCTCGACTCTCTATGTCGGGTTCCCGCAGAATATCCGATAGAACTATGTCGGGTTCACAAAGAATGTCTGATCAATTATCGGATACCATCAATTCATCTGAACAAAATGATCAAACAGAAGTTCATGCGGTGAAAATCACAAATACAATTCCACACCCCATTTATAAACCAAAAACCTCCTCATCACATTTAGATGATGATCCGACGATGTCGGAAATGTCTTTTCATCTTTAAATGAATTTAGACGATAACCCTCATCTTTTAAAAATCTTTAATCGAGATTTTTATATAGAAAATTTTCCTGATTTTCAGGAATGGTATCTTGCGAAATATCCCGAATTAATACATCGTATGATTCATAAATATGATTGGTACGATGATTTTAATAAAACACAACAAATCAAATTCTTTCATGAATGGTTTTTAGAATTTTCTATTAATACAGAGATACGACAAGTAAATTTACTTGAAGATCAATTTAAAGAGTGGACAACTATTCGCGGAACCAAGATTACCGCGTTATATCCACCCTCTGAAGGGTTACGACTCGGCAACCCAACAGATTTGATCGAAGCATCGGCCTTCATCAAGCGTATTCAAACTGAAGATCAGACAATTCGCGAATTACAAAAATTAATCGCTCAAAACAATTATACAAATCTTGTCGTTGGCATCATTGGTCAACAATTAATTCGCATCGAAACAGCTATTCAAGATTTAAGCGCAAAATTAGATACGCTTAAACAAACGATCATACCTACACCGGTCACTACTACCCCACAATATAAACATATTGCAATTAAACCCCCAATCGAAGTTTCGGGTTATAATTTGAAATCTCCTAATGAAGTTACTAAAGAAGATCTCAAAGATCTCATTGAACAATTCCGACGGAATAAACTAAAATGCTAGCTCGACGAAAGGGGCAATCTCCAACCCCACCAGTGCCTTCTCTCATAGGAGCACCTGCAAGCACTACACCTAGTGAACCATCATCTTCTGAGGATGAATCACTAGATCCTATTAAAATAGAACAAGCATTTGCGGACATCCAGCCGCCAACGCAGGTCAATGCGGTCAAATATGAGGAACCCAATCTCCTCAAATACTACTATAAAAGACCATCGCCAGTCGACCTTCTTTATGAAGAGAACGACTCGATCGTTCAAAATAATTATAGTAGTGGCTCAATTTATGAATGGAATATCGATGGCTTATCTGACAAACAGATTCATGATCAAATGCATCGCATGATCATGTATGCCAATGTCGCGCGTGCTAGTGGCAATTCTGATCAACAGATTACCACTTTCATCACCAATGGATTCACCGGAATCCTACGAGGATGGTGGGAAAATTATCTCATTGACCAACGAAAAGCGGAAATTCTTACCGCTATTAAAATAGAAAATGCTGTTGAACGGTCGGACGCTCTTTACACCTTAATTCTGACCATTATCCAGCATTTCACCGGGGGCATTAGTGATCAGGGCGAACGAACACGAACCCTGCTCCAGAATCTAAGATGTCCTACTCTTACACATTTTCGATGGTATAAAGATACCTTCCTAAATCGTGTATTTTTCCTCAATGATCCTGAACAGGCTCATTGGAAATCCAAATTTATTGATGGATTACCAAATTTGTTTGCCGAACGTGTTCGACAAACCTTACGGAACCAAAACAATGGTTCTATCCCATACGAACAATATACGTATGGCACACTAATTAACACATGTGTCAAAGAGGGCTTAGCTCTCTGTAATGATTTAAAATTAAAACATCAATTAAAATCACAACGCTTAACAGAGCGTAAACAATTGGGCGAATTTTGTCGCCAATTTGCTGTCAATGTTCCTAAAATACCAGAACAAGAAAAAATGCGGAAAGCAACCAAAACGTATGCACGAGATTATCACTCACACAAGCGTAAAAAGAAGAAAAAATATCTTCACAATGACGAAGCAAATCAATATCGTCATAAAAGAGACCATGAGTTCTCACGCAAGCGTAAAGCGTCTCACAAAGTGATAAGATGCTATAAATGTGGCAAGGTTGGTCATTATGCCAGCCGATGTTATACTAAGAAAAAATTAGACGAAATCGAAGATGAAGGTCTTAAAAGAACCTTGTACAAAATACTTCTCACTTCCGACGAAGACCAGTCATCTGCAATCTCCGATGATGAACAGTCTATCACTTCAAATGAGGAATGTGGCAGTAACTGTGACTGTCCGACGTGTACACAACACGACACTGCTTATTACAAAGCAATTATCGCCATGAATGGCTTATCAATTAATGTTCTTTCAACAGCAGATCGAAAAGCGATCATGCAAACGATGATGCAAGTTCCAATGGAACCAGCTCTACGTTCTAAACTCGTAGAATTTCTATCTGAGCCCACACAAGGAATTCTCCATACTCGTCCATCATCCCGATCGGACGAATCTTATAATATGAGCGAAATACTACGCCGATATTCAACACAAGAGGACAAGCCCGCATCCATTACGGATTTGCGGCACGAAATTTAATTATTAAAAGACGAAATCAAAAGTCTTAAACAACAAGACTCCATGACGCAACTACGTCTTGGCAATTTAGAACAACTCACGCAGACACTTTTGCTTCCTGAAGAGGGACGCCCAGAGTCGTCTTCAGCATGTCCCGAACCCACCGAGGTCCGAGAGGAGCAAACACACTTATCCAAAATTGATTTGGTTATTACCCAGAAATGGTACATTCAAGTTAATCTGCTCATTAATAATGAGCATTACATCCACAACCTCATAGCTCTGGTTGACAGTGGCGCAGATTTGAATTGCGTTAAAGCAGGAATCGTTCCAATAAAATATTGTGAACGAACGACACAAACCCTTAACGCAGCAAATAATCGCGCATTAACAACCCCGTATAAAATTACGGATGCACATATTTGTAAAGAGGATATTGTTATTCCTTTACACCTGATAGTGGTAAACGAAATCTCCCAACACCTAATTTTGGGTACACCGTTTCTTGAACGACTTATGCCCATTCAAGAAATTAATAAAAAAGGAATTACTTCTACATATAAAAACAAAACAATCTGTTTTGAATTTATATCCGATCCGCTGATTAAAATTTTAAATCAAATAAAAGAGATCAATCTCAAAGAAAATCACATCAACTTTTTACAAGCCGAAATCTCACATTTGCAAATTTCGGAACAACTTAAACAAGTTGCGATTCGAGAAAAAATTCAACAATTTGAAACTAATCTCAAACTACATAATTGTAGTAATCTCCCCAATGCCTTCTGGGATCGTAAACAACATATTGTTTACCTACCCTATGAAGATGGGTTTTCCGAAACACACATTCCGACTAGGGCACGACCCTGTCAAATGAATCAACATTATTTAGAAACCTGTAAACAGGAAATCCAAGATCTTCTACAAAAGGGACTCATTCGCCCATCCTACTCCCCATGGAGTTGTACGGCATTTTACGTAATGAATAATGCCGAGAAAGAACGCGGAGTTCCTCGTTTAGTCATTAATTATAAACCTTTAAATAAAGTCCTTAAATGGATTCGCTATCCCATTCCTAATAAACGCGATCTCTTAAATCGAACCGTCAGAGCAAATATTTTTTCCAAATTTGATCTTAAATTTGGCTATTGGCAAATTCAAATCGCCGAACCCGATCGCTATAAAACGGCCTTTGCCGTCCCTTTTGGCCATTATGAGTGGAATGTTCTGCCCTTTGGTCTCAAAAATGCCCCTTCGGAATTTCAACATATTATGAATGATATCTTCATACCTTATTCCGACTTTATCCTATCCTATATCGATGATATCTTAATCTTTTCCTCTACAATTGACGAACATTTCAAACACCTCCGTGTGTTTCAACATTTAGTCACCAAAAATGGTCTGGTGGTATCAGCACCTAAAATTAAATTGTTCCAAACCGAAATACGCTTTTTGGGACATACAATCGTCAATAATACGATCACACCTATTCAACGAAGCATTGAATTTGCTTCTAAATTTCCCGATGTAATTACCGACACCAAACAATTACAACGCATTCTTGGTGCATTAAATTATGTCGCTGATTTTTATCACAATCTTGCGAGCGATACTAAACTATTGTACGCAAGACTCCAAAAAGAGCCACCACCATGGACAGATCAACATACGGCCGCTTTCTGCCGCATCAAGAGTAAGGTACGCCAATTACCTTGTTTACATCTTGTTAATGCAAATTGGTCTAAAATAGTTGAGACCGACGCCAGTAATATTGGTTTTGGCGGTATCTTAAAACAGCGTAACCCTGAAACGAACAAAGAAGTCTTAGTTCGTTACTACTCAGGAAAGTGGAATACCACTCAGAGCAATTACTCAACCATTAAGAAAGAAATGCTTTCTATTATCAAATGTATTCATAAATTTCAAGATGATTTATTAAATCAAAATTTTTTACTACGAATTGATTGTAGTTCTGCCAAATATATTTTAGAAAAAGATATAAAACATTTAGCCTCGAAACAAATCTTTGCTCGCTGGCAGGCCGAATTATCAATCTTTGATTTTGATATCGAATATATTAAAGGACAGAATAATAGCCTTCCTGATTTTCTGACACGTGAATTTTTGCAGCATGAGTAGATCAGAGAGATCACATGCATGGGAAATACCCATGCGAAAACAATCCAAGACAAGACTGGACAAAATTCCAGCGCGAAAGACAATTCTTTCCCATGCGAAATCATCACGCCAAATTGGCGAATCATCATCTTCAAATGCAACTGGTCCAATGACCAACAAAGATGGTCCAATGACCTACAAGGATGCAACTATAATTGAATCGGTCTATGCAATCAAGACTATGAAGGAAACAGTCCTTTATCTCGACCGCCATGACATCCCACTAATGGATGCTCCATGGAAATTACAGGAGAAATACTTGGAGCATAATATGTTCCCAATCAAGAGCAAATCTCGCTCTTTATATGAGGCAATCCTCATTACGCTGGAATCCGCGGAAATTGAACATCAGCGGCAATCGCCAAATAATCTCAATAGTGAGATTACTTATAGTAAAATTATTATTCGAAATATATTAACTCCACAATTATGGGGTTTGCACCCAAATAGGGAGCGCCAAATTCAATCACGCGACAAGACCAGAACGGCCAATGTTACGTACTGGGAATATGTCGATGCGTTTTATAATGTTTTCTATTATGACAATTCAAATAGGAAACATTCATGGTTCATTAAAATCTGACCTGAAATTCTAAAGAAGGAAATTCCTTCGTGGTTCTTCAACTGGTGGCAAAAATTTGGTGCCACCACTACAATTCTTCCAACACAATTGTTAAATCGTTTCCCCAAATGGGTCGACACAGCAGCAATCTGCCAGAAATCTGAAGTATTCACCGAGGAAACATCTTTTTATTTCTTCGTAACCAATGAGATTCCACATATATTTAAATGGGATCTTAAGGCCGATTTCAATACAGAATCACAGCCAGTCCTAATCCGCCAATATATGGTTAAATGGTGGAATCGAATTTCAGTGGAAGATAAAATTATTGATGTGCAAACTGCCATCAAAGAGGAAGCAGCAAAATGCTCGCCAAAATTACCGGCTGCCAATACTCTTAAGCAATTCAAAGATTCCTTAATTAAAAGGAATCCCCAAATTACGGCTAACGAAATCAAGATGAAATGTATGGAATATATGCAAGCCCAATTCGCAGATGTCTTCACAGATAATTTTGATTTTGTCATATTTCCCAAGAATGATGTATCCATGGCGGGATCAGACGCCTCATCCGCTGGAATCCAGTCAGACGATGAAACGACACAGGGTCCTCAATACTCTGTAGTCCCAGCCACGAGAGAATCAACGAAGTAATAATTTCTCCAATGGACCCCAGGGCGACAATGCGCCAGCCAGACAGCAATAATATTTGCTTTAATAATGAAGGAATCTTTTCTTTTTCTAAAGCAATAATATTTGCTTTAATAATGTATGTACTTTTTGCTTTTTAAAAGCATCTTCTTTTTTGTGGAATCTTTTCTTTTTTTTTGCTGGCAAGCTTATCAGAAGGCCCTCGCCCAGCCTATAAATAAGGCCCTTCGGCCATTGTAATGGGCATCAATGTTTGGAGTTGTACATCAGTTCAAGTAATAAAATCCTTTCTAGTCGTCTTGTTTTGATTCTCAAGTTAATCCTTCGCCTGCTGCCTTCCAACGCCTTCCGCCGCCAACTGGTATCAAAGCTATTCCATGGATCGTGAATAGGTACATTCTTTCTTACTAAGTTCCGTGGATCGTGAATAGTGGAATAGCTTTTTAAAAGCATCTTCTTTTTTGTGCATAATTATTAAAGCAAATATTCTTGAGGAAATTGGATTTCATCCCAATTGATGATACGATTAGTGGAATAGCTTTTACAAATATGTGCATCCGTAATTTTATATCCTCTGACATAGAGAGCCAACTGTGGGTTATGTACTTTTTACTTTTTAGTTGGCTCATCATAAAGATGAGCCAACTGGTATCAGAGGGTTTCCATGGATCGAGAATAGGTACATTCTTTCTTACTAAGTTCTCTCTGTAGTTTATTATGATGCTTTAGTATGCTAACTGCTGGTTTTCTTGTACTTTCTCGATGTGTCGTATGTGTTGTGGGACGGCATCCAAGTCGCGTAGACATTTAGGACCGGGAGGGTCTGCTTCGTCGTAAATCGTTGACAGCCGTGCAACCTTTTTACTATCGGCAAATTACGAAGAAAACTATCATCATGCACACTCTAACACCACTAATAATCTACAGTTATGAACATTAGTAAGGAAGAATCTACTTCGATGAGCCAACAGCTCACTCATCGTATCGGCCATAATAAATCTACCCGTAATACGGGTAAACAAGCGTTAAAAAACGCCAATCTCTACGAGTTCCCCACTGAACTCGAAGCATTGAACAAATGGACAATTCCGAGAGTTCAACCAAAAGAGATATACCAAATCGGAGCATTTGATTTCCGATCTTCCATCGCCATCAAAAGTATGGAGCGCACAATGCAAGTTAATAATAACGAACAAACAATTAAACTATTATCTGAAGAAGATACCGAACCATATAAGGAAAAATATAATTTCCTTCATATTGGATTAATACAAATAGCATTAAAACCTTTAACACTTCAAGGCTTAAATGCTTCACTCCTCACCTCCCTTCGAGATGGGCGCTGTTTAGATTGGGCAAAATCCCTCATGGGTGTTATGCAGACTAGTCTCTGTCATGGCCCAATCTATTTTAATGTCTATCCAAATTTAAGTCTATCACTTACAGATATTAATCTGTTAGACGCAATAACATTAAATCTCAAAACTTTTGGTTATAATTTTCTTCCTGGATCTGAAACGATAGCAATAATCTATCGTGTTCATTTTAAGGTCCTTAATACGTTAGCCCCTCGGGCTAAACATCTAACAAAACCAGGAAAGACTACTTTAGTCGAAACCAATCTCCTTACATCTAAAGTAGCCACTAATCGTATCATCAATTGGGATGAAATCCAATTTCCTCAAGAATGGATCTTAACCACAGCGGTACCTCCGCAAATAATTATGGATACTGACATTGATCAGATTATCCAGGCACCAAATGGTGACGTTGAAGTACGCTTCACGCCACAAATCACGGCTCGACTCTCTATGTCGGGTTCCCGCAGAATATCCGATAGAACTATGTCGGGTTCACAAAGAATGTCCGATCAATTATCGGATACCATCAATTCATCTGAACAACATGATCAAACAGAAGTTCATGCGGTGAAAATCACAAATACAATTCCACACCCCATTTATAAACCAAAAACCTCCTCATCACATTTAGTTGATGATCCGACGATGTCGGAAATGTCTTTTCATCTTTAAATGAATTTAGACGATAACCCTCATCTTTTAAAAATCTTTAATCGAGATTTTTATATAGAAAATTTTCCTGATTTTCAGGAATGGTATCTTGCGAAATATCCCGAATTAATACATCGTATGATTCATAAATATGATTGGTACGATGATTTTAATAAAACACAACAAATCAAATTCTTTCATGAATGGTTTTTAGAATTTTCTATTAATACAGAGATACGACAAGTAAATTTACTTGAAGATCAATTTAAAGAGTGGACAACTATTCGCGGAACCAAGATTACCGCGTTATATCCACCCTCTGAAGGGTTACGACTCGGCAACCCAACAGATTTGATCGAAGCATCGGCCTACATCAAGCGAATTCAAACTGAAGATCAGACAATTCGCGAATTACAAAAATTAATCGCTCAAAACAATTATACAAATCTTGTCGTTGGCATCATTGGTCAACAATTAATTCGCATCGAAACAGCTATTCAAGATTTAAGCGCAAAATTAGATACGCTTAAACAAACGATCATACCTACACCGGTCACTACTACCCCACAATATAAACATATTGCAATTAAACCCCCAATCGAAGTTTCGGGTTATAAATTGAAATCTCCTAATGAAGTTACTAAAGAAGATCTCAAAGATCTCATTGAACAATTCCGACGGAATAAACTAAATATGCTAGCTCGACGAAAGGGGCAATCTCCAACCCCACCAGTGCCTTCTCTCATAGGAGCACCTGCAAGCACTACACCTAGTGAACCATCATCTTCTGAGGATGAATCACTAGATCCTATTAAAATAGAACAAGCATTTGCGGACATCCAGCCGCCAACTCAGGTCAATGCGGTCAAATATGAGGAACCCAATCTCCTCAAATACTACTATAAAAGACCATCGCCAGTCGACCTTCTTTATGAAGAGAACGACTCGATCGTTCAAAATAATTATAGTAGTGGCTCAATTTATGAATGGAATATCGATGGCTTATCTGACAAACAGATTCATGATCAAATGCATCGCATGATCATGTATGCCAATGTCGCACGTGCTAGTGGCAATTCTGATCAACAGATTACCACTTTCATCACCAATGGATTCACCGGAATCCTACGAGGATGGTGGGATAATTATCTCACTGACCAACGAAAAGCGGAAATTCTTACCGCTATTAAAATAGAAAATGCTGTTGAACGGTCGGATGCTCTTTACACCTTAATTCTAACCATTATCCAGCATTTCACCGGGGGCATTAGTGATCAGGGCGAACGAACACGAACCCTGCTCCAGAATCTAAGATGTCCTACTCTTACACATTTTCGATGGTATAAAGATACCTTCCTAAATCGTGTATTTTTCCTCAATGATCCTGAACAGGCTCATTGGAAATCCAAATTTATTGATGGATTACCAAATTTGTTTGCCGAACGTGTTCGACAAACCTTACGGAACCAAAACAATGGTTCTATCCCATACGAACAATATACGTATGGCACACTAATTAACACATGTGTCAAAGAGGGCTTAGCTCTCTGTAATGATTTAAAATTAAAACATCAATTAAAATCACAACGCTTAACAGAGCGTACACAATTGGGCGAATTTTGTCGCCAATTTGCTGTCAATGTTCCTAAAATACCAGAACAAGAAAAAATGCGGAAAGCAACCAAAACGTATGCACGAGATTATCACTCACACAAGCGTAAAAAGAAGAAAAAATATCTTCACGATGACGAAGCAAATAAATATCGTCATAAAAGAGATCATGAGTTCTCACGCAAGCGTAAAGCGTCTCACAAAGAGATAAGATGCTATAAATGTGGCAAGGTTGGTCATTATGCCAGCCGATGTTATACTAAGAAAAAATTAGACGAAATCGAAGATGAAGGTCTTAAAAGAACCTTGTACAAAATACTTCTCACTTTCGACGAAGACCAGTCATCTGCAATCTCCGATGATGAACAGTCTATCACTTCCAATGAGGAATGTGGCAGTAACTGTGACTGTCCGACGTGTACACAACACGACACTGCTTATTACAAAGCAATTATCGCCATGAATGGCTTATCAATTAATGTTCTTTCAACAGCAGATCGAAAAGCGATCATGCAAACGATGATGCAAGTTCCAATGGAACCAGCTCTACGTTCTAAACTCGTAGAATTTCTATCTGAGCCCACACAAGGAATTCTCCATACTCGTCCATCATCCCGATCGGACGAATCTTATAATATGAGTGAAATACTACGCCGATATTCAACACAAGAGGACAAGCCCGCATCCATTACGGACTTGCGGCACGAAATTAAATTATTAAAAGACGAAATCAAAAGTCTTAAACAACAAGACTCCATGACGCAACTACGTCTTGGCAATTTAGAACAACTCACGCAGACACTTTTGCTTCCTGAAGAGGGACGCCCAGAGTCGTCTTCAGCACGTCCCGAACCCACCGAGGTCCGAGAGGAGCAAACACACTTATCCAAAATTGATTTGGTTATTACCCAGAAATGGTACATTCAAGATAATCTGCTCATTAATAATGAGCATTACATCCACAACCTCATAGCTCTGGTTGACAGTGGCGCAGATTTGAATTGCGTTAAAGCAGGAATCGTTCCAATAAAATATTGTGAACGAACGACACAAACCCTTAACGCAGCAAATAATCGCGCATTAACAACCCCGTATAAAATTACGGATGCACATATTTGTAAAGAGGATATTGTTATTCCTTTACACCTGATAGTGGTAAACGAAATCTCCCAACACCTAATTTTGGGTACACCGTTTCTTGAACGACTTATGCCCATTCAAGAAATTAATAAAGTAGGAATTACTTCTACATATAAAAACAAAACAATCTGTTTTGAATTTATATCCGATCCGCTGATTAAAATTTTAAATCAAATAAAAGAGATCAATCTCAAAGAAAATCACATCAACTTTTTACAAGCCGAAATCTCACATTTGCAAATTTCGGAACAACTTAAACAAGTTGCGATTCGAGAAAAAATTCAACAATTTGAAACTAATCTCAAACTACATAATTGTAGTAATCTCCCCAATGCCTTCTGGGATCGTAAACAACATTTTGTTTACCTACCCTATGAAGATGGGTTTTCCGAAACACACATTCCGACTAGGGCACGACCCTGTCAAATGAATCAACATTATTTAGAAACCTGTAAACAGGAAATCCAAGATCTTCTACAAAAGGGACTCATTCGCCCATCCTACTCCCCATGGAGTTGTACGGCATTTTACGTAATGAATAATGCCGAGAAAGAACGCGGAGTTCCTCGTTTAGTCATTAATTATAAACCTTTAAATAAAGTCCTTAAATGGATTCGCTATCTCATTCCTAATAAACGCGATCTCTTAAATCGAACCGTCAGAGCAAATATTTTTTCCAAATTTGATCTTAAATCTGGCTATTGGCAAATTCAAATCGCCGAACCCGATCGCTATAAAACGGCCTTTGCTGTCCCTTTTGGCCATTATGAGTGGAATGTTCTGCCCTTTGGTCTCAAAAATGCCCCTTCGGAATTTCAGCATATTATGAATGATATCTTCATACCTTATTCCGAATTTATCCTATCCTATATCGATGATATCTTAATCTTTTCCTCTACAATTGACGAACATTTCAAACACCTCCGTGTGTTTCAACATTTAGTCACCAAAAATGGTCTGGTGGTATCAGCACCTAAAATTAAATTGTTCCAAACCGAAATACGCTTTTTGGGACATACAATCGTCAATAATACGATCACACCTATTCAACGAAGCATTGAATTTGCTTCTAAATTTCCCGATGTAATTACCGACACCAAACAATTACAACGCTTTCTTGGTGCATTAAATTATGTCGCTGATTTTTATCACAATCTTGCGAGCGATACTAAACTATTGTACGCAAGACTCCAAAAAGAGCCACCACCATGGACAGATCAACATACGGCCGCTGTCTGCCGCATCAAGAGTAAGGTACGCCAATTACCTTGTTTACATCTTGTTAATGCAAATTGGTCTAAAATAGTTGAGACCGACGCCAGTAATATTGGTTTTGGCGGTATCTTAAAACAGCGTAACCCTGAAACGAACAAAGAAGTCTTAGTTCGTTACTACTCAGGAAAGTGGAATACCACTCAGAGCAATTACTCAACCATTAAGAAAGAAATGCTTTCTATTATCAAATGTATTCATAAATTTCAAGATGATTTATTAAATCAAAAATTTTTACTACGAATTGATTGTAGTTCTGCCAAATATATTTTAGAAAAAGATATAAAACATTTAGCCTCGAAACAAATCTTTGCTCGCTGGCAGGCCGAATTAGCAATCTTTGATTTTGATATCGAATACATTAAAGAACAGAATAATAGCCTTCCTGATTTTCTGACACGTGAATTTTTGCAGCATGAGTAGATCAGAGAGATCACATGCATGGGAAATACCCATGCGAAAACAATCCAAGACAAGACTGGACAAAATTCCAGCGCGAAAGACAATTCTTTCCCATGCGCAATCATCACGCCAAATTGGCGAATCATCATCTTCAAATGCAACTGGTCCAATGACCAACAAAGATGGTCCAATGACCTACAAGGATGCAACTACAATTGAATCGGTCTATGCAATCAAGACTATCAAGGAAACAGTCCTTTATCTCGACCGCCATGACATCCCACTAATGGATGCTCCATGGAAATTACAGGAGAAATACTTGGAGCATAATATGTTCCCAATCAAGAGCAAATCTCGCTCTTTATATGAGGCAATCCTCATTACGCTGGAATCCGCGGAAATTGAACATCAGCGGCAATCGCCAAATAATCTCAATAGTGAGATTACTTATAGTAAAATTATTATTCGAAATATATTAACTCCACAATTATGGGGTTTGCACCCAAATAGGGAGCGCCAAATTCAATCACGCGACAAGACCAGAACGGCCAATGTTACGTACTGGGAATATGTCGATGCGTTTTATAATGTTTTCTATTATGACAATTCAAATAGGAAACATTCATGGTTCATTAAAATCTGCCCTGAAATTCTAAAGAAGGAAATTCCTTCGTGGTTCTTCAACTGGTGGAAAAAATTTGGTGCCACCACTACAATTCTTCCAACACAATTGTTAAATCTTTTCCCCAAATGGGTCGACACAGCAGCAATCTGCCAGAAATCTGAAGTATTCACCGAGGAAACATCTTTTTATTTCTTCGTAACCAATGAGATTCCACATATATTTAAATGGGATCTTAAGGCCGATTTCAATACAGAATCACAGCCAGTCCTCATCCGCCAATATATGGTTAAATGGTGGAATCGAATTTCAGTGGAAGATAAAATTATTGATGTGCAAACTGCCATCAAAGAGGAAGCAGCAAAATGCTCGCCAAAATTACCGGCTGCCAATACTCTTAAGCAATTCAAAGATTCCTTAATTAAAAGGAATCCCCAAATTACGGCTAACGAAATCAAGATGAAATGTATGGAATATATGCAAGCCCAATTCGCAGATGTCTTCACAGATAATTTTGATTTTGTCATATTTCCCAAGAATGATGTATCCATGGCGGGATCAGACGCCTCATCCGCTGGAATCCAGTCAGACGATGAAACGACACAGGGTCCTCAATACTCTGTAGTCCCAGCCACGAGAGAATCAACGAAGTAATAATTTCTCCAATGGAACCCAGGGCGACAATGCGCCAGCCAGACAGCAATAATATTTGCTTTAATAATGAAGGAATCTTTTCTTTTTCTAAAGCAATAATATTTGCTTTAATAATGTATGTACTTTTTGCTTTTTAAAAGCATCTTCTTTTTTGTGGAATCTTTTCTTTTTTTGCTGGCAAGCTTATCAGAAGGCCCTCGCCCAGCCTATAAATAAGGCCCTTCGGCCATTGTAATGGGTATCAATGTTTGGAGTTGTACATCAGTTCAAGTAATAAAATCCTTTCTAGTCGTCTTGTTAATCCTTTCAAGTTAATCCTTCGCCGCCAACTGGTATCAGAGGGTTTCCATGGATCGAGAATAGGTACATTCTTTCTTACTAAGTTCTCTCTGTAGTTTATTATGATGCTTTAGTATGCTAACTGCTGGTTTTCTTGTACTTTCTCGATGTGTCGTATGTGTTGTGGGACGGCATCCAAGTCGCGTAGACATTTAGGACCGGGAGGGTCTGCTTCGTCGTAAATCGTTGACAGCCGTGCAACCTTTTTACTATCGGCAAATTACGAAGAAAACTATCATCATGCACACTCTAACACCACTAATAATCTACAGTTATGAACATTAGTAAGGAAGAATCTACTTCGATGAGCCAACAGCCCACTAATCGTATCGGCCATAATAAATCTACCCGTAATACGGGTAAACAAGCGTTAAAAAATGCCAATCTCTACGAGTTCCCCACTGAACTCGAATCATTGAACAAATGGACAATTCCGAGAGTTCAACCAAAAGAGATATACCAAATCGGAGCATTTGATTTCCGATCTTCCATCGCCATCAAAAGTATGGAGCGCACAATGCAAGTTAATAATAACGAACAAACAATTAAACTATTATCTGAAGAAGATACCGAACCATATAAGGAAAAATATAATTTCCTTCATATTGGATTAATACAAATAGCATTAAAACCTTTAACACTTCAAGGCTTAAATGCTTCACTCCTCACCTCCCTTCGAGATGGGCGCTGTTTAGATTGGGCAAAATCCCTCATGGGTGTTATGCAGACTAGTCTCTGTCATGGCCCAGTCTATTTTAATGTCTATCCAAATTTAAGTCTATCACTTACAGATATTAATCTGTTAGACGCAATAACATTAAATCTCAAAACTTTTGGTTATAATTTTCTTCCTGGATCTGAAACGATAGCAATAATCTATCGTGTTCATTTTAAGGTCCTTAATACGTTAGCCCCTCGGGCTAAACATCTAACAAAACCAGGAAAGACTACTTTAGTCGAAACCAATCTCCTTACATCTAAAGTAGCCACTAATCGTATCATCAATTGGGATGAAATCCAATTTCCTCAAGAATGGATCTTAACCACAGCGGTACCTCCGCAAATAATTATGGATACTGACATTGATCAGATTATCCAGGCACCAAATGGTGACGTTGAAGTACGCTTCACGCCACAAATCACGGCTCGACTCTCTATGTCGGGTTCCCGCAGAATATCCGATAGAACTATGTCGGGTTCACAAAGAATGTCCGATCAATTATCGGATACCATCAATTCATCTGAACAACATGATCAAACAGAAGTTCATGCGGTGAAAATCACAAATACAATTCCACACCCCATTTATAAACCAAAAACCTCCTCATCACATTTAGATGATGATCCGACGATGTCGGAAATGTCTTTTCATCTTTAAATGAATTTAGACGATAACCCTCATCTTTTAAAAATCTTTAATCGAGATTTTTATATAGAAAATTTTCCTGATTTTCAGGAATGGTATCTTGCGAAATATCCCGAATTAATACATCGTATGATTCATAAATATGATTGGTACGATGATTTTAATAAAACACAACAAATCAAATTCTTTCATGAATGGTTTTTAGAATTTTCTATTAATACAGAGATACGACAAGTAAATTTACTTGAAGATCAATTTAAAGAGTGGACAACTATTCGCGGAACCAAGATTACCGCGTTATATCCACCCTCTGAAGGGTTACGACTCGGCAACCCAACAGATTTGATCGAAGCATCGGCCTTCATCAAGCGAATTCAAACTGAAGATCAGACAATTCGCGAATTACAAAAATTAATCGCTCAAAACAATTATACAAATCTTGTCGTTGGCATCATTGGTCAACAATTAATTCGCATCGAAACAGCTATTCAAGATTTAAGCGCAAAATTAGATACGCTTAAACAAACGATCATACCTACACCGGTCACTACTACCCCACAATATAAACATATTGCAATTAAACCCCCAATCGAAGTTTCGGGTTATAAATTGAAATCTCCTAATGAAGTTACTAAAGAAGATCTCAAAGATCTCATTGAACAATTTCGACGGAATAAACTAAATATGCTAGCTCGACGAAAGGGGCAATCTCATACCCCATCAGTGCCTTCTCCCATAGGAGCACCTACAAGCACTACACCTAGTGGACCATCATCTTCTGAGGATGAATCACTAGATCCTATTAAAATAGAGCAAGCATTTGCCGACATCCAGCCGCCAACTCAGGTAAATGCGGTCAAATATGAGGAACCCAATCTCCTCAAATACTACTATAAACGACCATCGCCAGTCGACCTTCTTTATGAAGAGAACGACTCGATCGTTCAAAATAATTATAGTAGTGGCTCAATTTATGAATGGAATATCGATGGCTTATCTGATAAACAGATTCATGATCAAATGCGTCGCATGATCATGTATGCCAATGTCGCGCGTGCTAGTGGCAATTCTGATCAACAGATTACCACTTTCATCACCAATGGATTCACCGGAATCCTACGAGGATGGTGGGATAATTATCTCACTGACCAACGAAAAGCAGAAATTCTTACCGCTATTAAAATAGAAAATGCTGTTGAACGGTCGGACGCTCTTTACACCTTAATTCTGACCATTATCCAGCATTTCACTGGGGGCATTAGTGATCAGGGCGAACGAACACGAACCCTGCTCCAGAATCTAAGATGTCCTACTCTTACACATTTTCGATGGTATAAAGATACCTTCCTAAATCGTGTATTTTTCCTCAATGATCCTGAACAGGCTCATTGGAAATCAAAATTTATTGATGGATTACCAAATTTGTTTGCCGAACGTGTTCGACAAACCTTACGGAACCAAAACAATGGTTCTATCCCATACGAACAATATACGTATGGCACACTAATTAACACATGTGTCAAAGAGGGCTTAGCTCTCTGTAATGATTTAAAATTAAAACATCAATTAAAATCACAACGCTTAACAGAGCGTAAACAATTGGGCGAATTTTGTCGCCAATTTGCTGTCAATGTTCCTAAAATACCAGAACAAGAAAAAATGCGGAAAGCAACCAAAACGTATGCACGAGATTATCACTCACACAAGCGTAAAAAGAAGAAAAAATATCTTCACAATGACGAAGCAAATCAATATCGTCATAAAAGAGACCATGAGTTCTCACGCAAGCGTAAAGCGTCTCACAAAGAGATAAGATGCTATAAATGTGGCAAGGTTGGTCATTATGCCAGCCGATGTTATACTAAGAAAAAATTAGACGAAATCGAAGATGAAGGTCTTAAAAGAACCTTGTACAAAATACTTCTCACTTCCGACGAAGACCAGTCATCTGCAATCTCCGATGATGAACAGTCTATCACTTCCAATGAGGAATGTGGCAGCAACTGTGACTGTCCGACGTGTACACAACACGACACTGCTTATTACAAAGCAATTATCGCCATGAATGGCTTATCAATTAATGTTCTTTCAACAGCAGATCGAAAAGCGATCATGCAAACGATGATGCAAGTTCCAATGGAACCAGCTCTACGTTCTAAACTCGTAGAATTTCTATCTGAGCCCACACAAGGAATTCTCCATACTCGTCCATCATCCCGATCGGACGAATCTTATAATATGAGCGAAATACTACGTCGATATTCAACACAAGAGGACAAGCCCGCATCCATTACGGACTTGCGGCACGAAATTAAATTATTAAAAGACGAAATCAAAAGTCTTAAACAACAAGACTCCATGACGCAACTACGTCTTGGCAATTTAGAACAACTCACGCAGACACTTTTGCTTCCTGAAGAGGGATGCCCAGAGTCGTCTTCAGCACGTCCCGAACCCACCGAGGTCCGAGAGGAGCAAACACACTTATCCAAAATTGATTTGGTTATTACCCAGAAATGGTACATTCAAGTTAATCTGCTCATTAATAATGAGCATTAAATCCACAACCTCATAGCTCTGGTTGACAGTGGCGCAAATTTGAATTGCGTTAAAGCAGGAATCGTTCCAATAAAATATTGTGAACGAACGACACAAACCCTTAACGCAGCAAATAATCGCGCATTAACAACCCCGTATAAAATTATGGATGCACATATTTGTAAAGAGGATATTGTTATTCCTTTACACCTGATAGTGGTAAACGAAATCTCCCAACACCTAATTTTGGGTACACCGTTTCTTGAACGACTTATGCCCATTCAAGAAATTAATAAAAAAGGAATTACTTCTACATATAAAAACAAAACAATCTGTTTTGAATTTATATCCGATCCGCTGATTAAAATTTTAAATCAAATAAAAGAGATCAATCTCAAAGAAAATCACATCAACTTTTTACAAGCCGAAATCTCACATTTGCAAATTTCGGAACAACTTAAACAAGTTGCGATTCGAGAAAAAATTCAACAATTTGAAACTAATCTCAAACTACATAATTGTAGTAATCTCCCCAATGCCTTCTGGGATCGTAAACAACATATTGTTTACCTACCCTATGAAGATGGGTTTTCCGAAACACACATTCCGACTAGGGCACGACCCTGTCAAATGAATCAACATTATTTAGAAACCTGTAAACAGGAAATCCAAGATCTTCTACAAAAGGGACTCATTCGCCCATCCTACTCCCCATGGAGTTGTACGGCATTTTACGTAATGAATAATGCCGAGAAAGAACGCGGAGTTCCTCGTTTAGTCATTAATTATAAACCTTTAAATAAAGTACTTAAATGGATTCGCTATCCCATTCCTAATAAACGCGATCTCTTAAATCGAACCGTCAGAGCAAATATTTTTTCCAAATTTGATCTTAAATCTGGCTATTGGCAAATTCAAATCGCCGAACCCGATCGCTATAAAACGGCCTTTGCTGTCCCTTTTGGCCATTATGAGTGGAATGTTCTGCCCTTTGGTCTCAAAAATGCCCCTTCGGAATTTCAGCATATTATGAATGATATCTTCATACCTTATTCCGAATTTATCCTATCCTATATCGATGATATCTTAATCTTTTCCTCTACAATTGACGAACATTTCAAACACCTCCGTGTGTTTCAACATTTAGTCACCAAAAATGGTCTGGTGGTATCAGCACCTAAAATTAAATTGTTCCAAACCGAAATACGCTTTTTGGGACATACAATCGTCAATAATACGATCACACCTATTCAACGAAGCATTGAATTTGCTTCTAAATTTCCCGATGTAATTACCGACACCAAACAATTACAACGCTTTCTTGGTGCATTAAATTATGTCGCTGATTTTTATCACAATCTTGCGAGCGATACTAAACTATTGTACGCAAGACTCCAAAAAGCGCCACCACCATGGACAGATCAACATACGGCCGCTGTCTGCCGCATCAAGAGTAAGGTACGCCAATTACCTTGTTTACATCTTGTTAATGCAAATTGGTCTAAAATAGTTGAGACCGACGCCAGTAATATTGGTTTTGGCGGTATCTTAAAACAGCGTAACCCTGAAACGAACAAAGAAGTCTTAGTTCGTTACTACTCAGGAAAGTGGAATACCACTCAGAGCAATTACTCAACCATTAAGAAAGAAATGCTTTCTATTATCAAATGTATTCATAAATTTCAAGATGACTTATTAAATCAAAAATTTTTACTACGAATTGATTGTAGTTCTGCCAAATATATTTTAGAAAAAGATATAAAACATTTAGCCTCGAAACAAATCTTTGCTCGCTGGCAGGCCGAATTAGCAATCTTTGATTTTGATATCGAATATATTAAAGGAGAGAATAATAGCCTTCCTGATTTTCTGACACGTGAATTTTTGCAGCATGAGTAGATCAGAGAGATCACATGCATGGGAAATACCCATGCGAAAACAATCCAAGACAAGACTGGACAAAATTCCAGCGCGAAAGACAATTCTTTCCCATGCGCAATCATCACGCCAAATTGGCGAATCATCATCTTCAAATGCAACTGGTCCAATGACCAACAAAGATGGTCCAATGACCTACAAGGATGCAACTACAATTGAATCGGTCTATACAATCAAGACTAAGTTAATCCTTCGCCTGCTGCCTTCCAACGCCTTCCGCCGCCAACTGGTATCAGATGGTTTCCATGGATCGAGAATAGGTACATTCTTTCTTACTAAGTTCTCTCTGTAGTTTATTATGATGCTTTAGTATGCTAACTGCTGGTTTTCTTGTACTTTCTCGATGTGTCGTATGTGTTGTGGGACGGCATCCAAGTCGCGTAGACATTTAGTACCGGGAGGGTCTCCTTCGTCGTAAATCGTTGACAGCCGTGCAACCTTTTTACTATCGGCAAATTACGAAGAAAACTATCATCTTGCACACTCTAACACCACTAATAATCTACAGTTATGAACATTAGTAAGGAAGAATCTACTTCGATGAGCCAACAGCTCACTCATCGTATCGGCCATAATAAATCTACCCGTAATACGGGTAAACAAGCGTTAAAAAATGCCAATCTCTACGAGTTCCCCACTGAACTCGAAGCATTGAACAAATTTACAATTCCGAGAGTTCAACCAAAAGAGATATACCAAATCGGAGCATTTGATTTCCGATCTTCCATCGCCATCAAAAGTATGGAGCGCACAATGCAAGTTAATAATAACGAACAAACAATTAAACTATTATCTGAAGAAGATACCGAACCATATAAGGAAAAATATAATTTCCTTCATATTGGATTAATACAAATAGCATTAAAACCTTTAACACTTCAAGGCTTAAATGCTTCACTCCTCACCTCCCTTCGAGATGGGCGCTGTTTAGATTGGGCAAAATCCCTCATGGGTGTTATGCAGACTAGTCTCTGTCATGGCCCAGTCTATTTTAATGTCTATCCAAATTTAAGTCTATCACTTACAGATATTAATCTGTTAGACGCAATAACATTAAATCTCAAAACTTTTGGTTATAATTTTCTTCCTGGATCTGAAACGATAGCAATAATCTATCGTGTTCATTTTAAGGTCCTTAATACGTTAGCCCCTCGGGCTAAACATCTAACAAAACCAGGAAAGACTACTTTAGTCGAAACCAATCTCCTTACATCTAAAGTAGCCACTAATCGTATCATCAATTGGGATGAAATCCAATTTCCTCAAGAATGGATCTTAACCACAGCGGTACCTCCGCAAATAATTATGGATACTGACATTGATCAGATTATCCAGGCACCAAATGGTGACGTTGAAGTACGCTTCACGCCACAAATCACGGCTCGACTCTCTATGTCGGGTTCCCGCAGAATATCCGATAGAACTATGTCGGGTTCACAAAGAATGTCCGATCAATTATCGGATACCATCAATTCATCTGAACAACATGATCAAACAGAAGTTCATGCGGTGAAAATCACAAATACAATTCCACACCCCATTTATAAACCAAAAACCTCCTCATCACATTTAGATGATGATCCGACGATGTCGGAAATGTCTTTTCATCTTTAAATGAATTTAGACGATAACCCTCATCTTTTAAAAATCTTTAATCGAGATTTTTATATAGAAAATTTTCCTGATTTTCAGGAATGGTATCTTGCGAAATATCCCGAATTAATACATCGTATGATTCATAAATATGATTGGTACGATGATTTTAATAAAACACAACAAATAAAATTCTTTCATGAATGGTTTTTAGAATTTTCTATTAATACAGAGATACGACAAGTAAATTTACTTGAAGATCAATTTAAAGAGTGGACAACTATTCGCGGAACCAAGATTACCGCGTTATATCCACCCTCTGAAGGGTTACGACTCGGCAACCCAACAGATTTGATCGAAGCATCGGCCTTCATCAAGCGAATTCAAACTGAAGATCAGACAATTCGCGAATTACAAAAAAATCGCTCAAAACAATTATACAAATCTTGTCGTTGGCATCATTGGTCAACAATTAATTCGCATCGAAACAGCTATTCAAGATTTAAGCGCAAAATTAGATACGCTTAAACAAACGATCATACCTACACCGGTCACTACTACCCCACAATATAAACATATTGCAATTAAACCCCCAATCGAAGTTTCGGGTTATAAATTGAAATCTCCTAATGAAGTTACTAAAGAAGATCTCAAAGATCTCATTGAACAATTCCGACGGAATAAACTAAATATGCTAGCTCGACGAAAGGGGCAATCTCCAACCCCACCAGTGCCTTCTCTCATAGGAGCACCTGCAAGCACTACACCTAGTGAACCATCATCTTCTGAGGATGAATCACTAGATCCTATTAAAATAGAACAAGCATTTGCGGACATCCAGCCGCCAACTCAGGTCAATGCGGTCAAATATGAGGAACCCAATCTCCTCAAATACTACTATAAAAGACCATCGCCAGTCGACCTTCTTTATGAAGAGAACGACTCGATCGTTCAAAATAATTATAGTAGTGGCTCAATTTATGAATGGAATATCGATGGCTTATCTGACAAACAGATTCATGATCAAATGCATCGCATGATCATGTATGCCAATGTCGCGCGTGCTAGTGGCAATTCTGATCAACAGATTACCACTTTCATCACCAATGGATTCACCGGAATCCTACGAGGATGGTGGGATAATTATCTCACTGACCAACGAAAAGCGGAAATTCTTACCGCTATTAAAATAGAAAATGCTGTTGAACGGTCGGATGCTCTTTACACCTTAATTCTGACCATTATCCAGCATTTCACCGGGGGCATTAGTGATCAGGGCGAACGAACACGAACCCTGCTCCAGAATCTAAGATGTCCTACTCTTACACATTTTCGATGGTATAAAGATACCTTCCTAAATCGTTTATTTTTCCTCAATGATCCTGAACAGGCTCATTGGAAATCCAAATTTATTGATGGATTACCAAATTTGTTTGCCGAACGTGTTCGACAAACCTTATGGAACCAAAACAATGGTTCTATCCCATACGAACAATATACGTATGGCACACTAATTAACACATGTGTCAAAGAGGGCTTAGCTCTCAGTAATGATTTAAAATTAAAACATCAATTAAAATCACAACGCTTAACAGAGCGTAAACAATTGGGCGAATTTTGTCGCCAATTTGCTGTCAATGTTCCTAAAATACCAGAACAAGAAAAAATGCGGAAAGCAACCAAAACGTATGCACGAGATTATCACTCACACAAGCGTAAAAAGAAGAAAAAATATCTTCACGATGACGAAGCAAATAAATATCGTCATAAAAGAGATCATGAGTTCTCACGCAAGCGTAAAGCGTCTCACAAAGAGATAAGATGCTATAAATGTGGCAAGGTTGGTCATTATGCCAGCCGATGTTATACTAAGAAAAAATTAGACGAAATCGAAGATGAAGGTCTTAAAAGAACCTTGTACAAAATACTTCTCACTTCCGACGAAGACCAGTCATCTGCAATCTCCGATGATGAACAGTCTATCACTTCCAATGAGGAATGTGGCAGTAACTGTGACTGTCCGACGTGTACACAACACGACACTGCTTATTACAAAGCAATTATCGCCATGAATGGCTTATCAATTAATGTTCTTTCAACAGCAGATCGAAAAGCGATCATGCAAACGATGATGCAAGTTCCAATGGAACCAGCTCTACGTTCTAAACTCGTAGAATTTCTATCTGAACCCACACAAGGAATTCTCCATACTCGTCCATCATCCCGATCGGACGAATCTTATAATATGAGCGAAATACTACGCCGATATTCAACACAAGAGGACAAGCCCGCATCCATTACGGACTTGCGGCACGAAATTAAATTATTAAAAGACGAAATCAAAAGTCTTAAACAACAAGACTCCATGACGCAACTACGTCTTGGCAATTTAGAACAACTCACGCAGACACTTTTGCTTCCTGAAGAGGGACGCCCAGAGTCGTCTTCAGCACGTCCCGAACCCACCGAGGTCCGAGAGGAGCAAACACACTTATCCAAAATTGATTTGGTTATTACCCAGAAATGGTACATTCAAGTTAATCTGCTCATTAATAATGAGCATTACATCCACAACCTCATAGCTCTGGTTGACAGTGGCGCAGATTTGAAATGCGTTAAAGCAGGAATCGTTCCAATAAAATATTGTGAACGAACGACACAAACCCTTAACGCAGCAAATAATCGCGCATTAACAACCCCGTATACAATTACGGATGCACATATTTGTAAAGAGGATATTGTTATTCCTTTACACCTGATAGTGGTAAACGAAATCTCCCAACACCTAATTTTGGGTACACCGTTTCTTGAACGACTTATGCCCATTCAAGAAATTAATAAAAAAGGAATTACTTCTACATATAAAAACAAAACAATCTGTTTTGAATTTATATCCGATCCGCTGATTAAAATTTTAAATCAAATAAAAGAGATCAATCTCAAAGAAAATCACATCAACTTTTTACAAGCCGAAATCTCACATTTGCAAATTTCGGAACAACTTAAACAAGTTGCGATTCGAGAAAAAATTCAACAATTTGAAACTAATCTCAAACTACATAATTGTAGTAATCTCCCCAATGCCTTCTGGGATCGTAAACAACATATTGTTTACCTACCCTATGAAGATGGGTTTTCCGAAACACATATTCCGACTAGGGCACGACCCTGTCAAATGAATCAACATTATTTAGAAACCTGTAAATAGGAAATCCAAGATCTTCTACAAAAGGGACTCATTCGCCCATCCTACTCCCCATGGAGTTGTACGGCATTTTACGTAATGAATAAAGCCGAGAAAGAACGCGGAGTTCCTCGTTTAGTCATTAATTATAAACCTTTAAATAAAGTCCTTAAATGGATTCGCTATCCCATTCCTAATAAACGCGATCTCTTAAATCGAACCGTCAGAGCAAATATTTTTTCCAAATTTGATCTTAAATCTGGCTATTGGCAAATTCAAATCGCCGAACCCGATCGCTATAAAACGGCCTTTGCCGTCCCTTTTGGCCATTATGAGTGGAATGTTCTGCCCTTTGGTCTCAAAAATGCCCCTTCGGAATTTCAACATATTATGAATGATATCTTCATACCTTATTCCGACTTTATCCTATCCTATATCGATGATATCTTAATCTTTTCCTCTACAATTGACGAACATTTCAAACACCTCCGTGTGTTTCAACATTTAGTCACCAAAAATGGTCTGGTGGTATCAGCACCTAAAATTAAATTGTTCCAAACCGAAATACGCTTTTTGGGACATACAATCGTCAATAATACGATCACACCTATTCAACGAAGCATTGAATTTGCTTCTAAATTTCCCGATGTAATTACCGACACCAAACAATTACAACGCTTTCTTGGTGCATTAAATTATGTCGCTGATTTTTATCACAATCTTGCGAGCGATACTAAACTATTGTACGCAAGACTCCAAAAAGAGCCACCACCATGGACAGATCAACATACGGCTGCTGTCTGCCGCATCAAGAGTAAGGTAAGCCAATTACCTTGTTTACATCTTGTTAATGCAAATTGGTCTAAAATAGTTGAGACCGACGCCAGTAATATTGGTTTTGGCGGTATCTTAAAACAGCGTAACCCTGAAACGAACAAAGAAGTCTTAGTTCGTTACTACTCAGGAAAGTGGAATACCACTCAGAGCAATTACTCAACCATTAAGAAAGAAATGCTTTCTATTATCAAATGTATTCATAAATTTCAAGATGATTTATTAAATCAAAAATTTTTACTACGAATTGATTGTAGTTCTGCCAAATATATTTTAGAAAAAGATATAAAACATTTAGCCTCGAAACAAATCTTTGCTCGCTGGCAGGACGAATTAGCAATCTTTGATTTTGATATCGAATACATTAAAGGACAGAATAATAGCCTTCCTGATTTTCTGACACGTGAATTTTTGCAGCATGAGTAGATCAGAGAGATCACATGCATGGGAAATACCCATGCGAAAACAATCCAAGACAAGACTGGACAAAATTCCAGCGCGAAAGACAATTCTTTCCCATGCGCAATCATCACGCCAAATTGGCGAATCATCATCTTCAAATGCAACTGGTCCAATGACCAACAAAGATGGTCCAATGACCTACAAGGATGCAACTACAATTGAATCGGTCTATGCAATCAAGACTATCAAGGAAACAGTCCTTTATCTCGACCGCCATGACATCCAACTAATGGATGCTCCATGGAAATTACAGGAGAAATACTTGGAGCATAATATGTTCCCAATCAAGAGCAAATCTCGCTCTTTATATGAGGCAATCCTCATTACGCTGGAATCCGCGGAAATTGAACATCAGCGGCAATCGCCAAATAATCTCAATAGTGAGATTACTTATAGTAAAATTATTATTCGAAATATATTAACTCCACAATTATGGGGTTTGCACCCAAATAGGGAGCGCCAAATTCAATCACGCGACAAGACCAGAACGGCCTAGGTTACGTACTGGGAATATGTCGATGCGTTTTATAATGTTTTCTATTATGACAATTCAAATAGGAAACACTCATGGTTCATTAAAATCTGCCCTGAAATTCTAAAGAAGGAAATTCCTTCGTGGTTCTTCAACTGGTGGCAAAAATTTGGTGCCACCACTACAATTCTTCCAACACAATTGTTAAATCTTTTCCCCAAATGGGTCGACACAGCAGCAATCTGCCAGAAATCTGAAGTATTCACCGAGGAAACATCTTTTTATTTCTTCGTAACCAATGAGATTCCACATATATTTAAATGGGATCTTAAGGCCGATTTCAATACAGAATCACAGCCAGTCCTCATCCGCCAATATATGGTTAAATGGTGGAATCGAATTTCAGTGGAAGATAAAATTATTGATGTGCAAACTGCCATCAAAGAGGAAGCAGCAAAATGCTCGCCAAAATTACCGGCTGCCAATACTCTTAAGCAATTCAAAGATTCCTTAATTAAAAGGAATCCCCAAATTATGGCTAACGAAATCAAGATGAAATGTATGGAATATATGCAAGCCCAATTCGCAGATGTCTTCACAGGTAATTTTGATTTTGTCATATTTCCCAAGAATGATGTATCCATGGCGGGATCAGACGCCTCATCCGCTGGAATCCAGTCAGACGATGAAACGACACAGGGTCCTCAATACTCTGTAGTCCCAGCCACGAGAGAATCAACGAAGTAATAATTTCTCAAATGGACCCCAGGGCGACAATGCGCCAGCCAGACAGCAATAATTTTTGCTTTAATAATGAAGGAATCTTTTCTTTTTCTAAAGCAATAATATTTGCTTTAATAATGTATGTACTTTTTGCTTTTTAAAAGCATCTTCTTTTTTGTGGAATCTTTTCTTTTTTTGCTGGCAAGCTTATCAGAAGGCCCTCGCCCAGCCTATAAATAAGGCCCTTCGGCCATTGTAATGGGTATCAATGTTTTGGAGTTGTACATCAGTTCAAGTAATAAAATCCTTTCTAGTCGTCTTGTTTTGATTCTCAAGTTAATCCTTCGCCTGCTGCCTTCCAACGCCTTCCGCCGCCAACTGGTATCAGAGCACTACACCTATTCATGATCCATGGAAACAGAGCACCTGCAAGCACTACACCTAGTGAACCATCATCTTCTGAGGATGAATCACTAGATCCTATTAAAATAGAACAAGCATTTGCGGACATCCAGCCGCCAACTCAGGTCAATGCGGTCAAATATGAGGAACCCAATCTCCTCAAATACTACTATAAAAGACCATCGCCAGTCGACCTTCTTTATGAAGAGAACGACTCGATCGTTCAAAATAATTATAGTAGTGGCTCAATTAATGAATGGAATATTGATGGCTTATCTGACAAACAGATTCATGATCAAATGCATCGCATGATCATGTATGGCAATGTCGCGCGTGCTAGTGGCAACGATTTACGACGAAGCAGACCCTCCCGGTCCTAAATGTCTACGCGACTTGGATGCCGTCCCACAACACATACGACACATCGAGAAAGTACAAGAAAACCAGCAGTTAGCATACTAAAGCATCATAATAAACTACAGAGAGAACTTAGTAAGAAAGAATGTACCTATTCTCGATCCATGGAAACCCTCTGATACCAGTTGGCGGCGGAAGGCGTTGGAAGGCAGCAGGCGAAGGATTAACTTGAGAATCAAAACAAGACGACTAGAAAGGATTTTATTACTTGAACTGATGTACAACTCCAAACATTGATGCCCATTACAATGGCCGAAGGGCCTTATTTATAGGCTGGGCGAGGGCCTTCTGATAAGCTTGCCAGCAAAAAAGAAAAGATTCCACAAAGAAAAAGATGCTTTTAAAAAGTAAAAAGTACATAATTATTAAAGCAAATATTATTGCTTTAGAAAAAGAAAAGATTCCTTCATTATTAAAGCAAATATTATTGTTGTCTGGCTGGCGCATTGTCGTCCTGGGGTCCATTGGAGAAATTATTACTTCGTTGATGCTCTCGTGGCTGGAACAACAGAGTATTGAGGACCCTGTGTCGTTTCATCGTCTGACTGGATTCCAGCGGTTGAGGCGTCTGATCCCGCCATGGATACATCATTCTTGGGAAAGATGACAAAATCAAAATTATCCGTGAAGACATCTGCGAATTGGGCTTGCATATATTCCATACATTTCATCTTGATTTCGTTAGCCGTAATTTGGGGATTCCGTTTAATTAAGGAATCTTTGAATTGCTTAAGAGTATTGGCAGCCGGTAATTTCGGCGAGCATTTTGCTGCTTCCTCTTTGATGGCAGTTTGCACATCAATAATTTTATCTTCCTCTGAAATTCGATTCCACCATTTAACCATATATTGGCGGATGAGGACTGGCTGTGATTCTGTATTGAACTCGGCCTTAAGATCCCATTTAAATATATGTGGAATCTCATTGGTTACGAAGAAATAAAAAGATGTTTCCTCGGTGAATACTTCAGATTTCTGGCAGATTGCTGCTGTGTCGACCCATTTGGGGAAAAGATTTAACAATTGTGTTGGAAGAATTGTAGTGGTGGCACCAAATTTTTGCCACCAGTTGAAGAACCACGATGGAATTTCCTTCTTTAGAATTTCAGGGCAGATTTTAATAAACCATGAATGTTTCCTATTTGAATTGTCATAATAGAAAACATTATAAAACGCATCGATATATTCCCAGTACGTAACATTGGCCGTTCTGGTCTTGTCGCGCGATTGAATTTGGCGCTCCCTATTTGGGTGCAAACCCCATAATTGTGGAGTTAATATATTTCGAATAATAATTTTACTATAAGTAATCTCACTATTGAGATTATTTGGCGATTGCCGATGATGTTCAATTTCCGCGGATTCCAGCGCAATGAGGATTGCCTCATATAAAGAGCGAGATTTGCTCTTGATTGGGAACATATTATGCTCCAAGTATTTCTCCTGTAATTTCCATGGAGCATCCATTAGTGGGATGTCATGGCGGTCAAGATAAAGGACTGTTTCCTTGATAGTCTTGATTGTATAGACCGATTCAATTGTAGTTGCATCCTTGTAGGTCATTGGACCATCTTTGTTGGTCATTGGACCAGTTGCATTTGAAGATGATGATTCGCCAATTTGGCGTGATGATTGCGCATGGGAAAGAATTGTCTTTCGCGCTGGAATTTTGTCCAGTCTTGTCTTGGATTGTTTTCGCATGGGTATTTCCCATGCATGTGATCTCTCTGATCTACTCATGCTGCAAAAATTCACGTGTCAGAAAATCAGGAAGGCTATTATTCTGTCCTTTAATATATTCGATATCAAAATCAAAGATTGCTAATTCGGCCTGCCAGCGAGCAAAGATTTGTTTCGAGGCTAAATGTTTTATATCTTTTCTAAAATATATTTGGCAGAACTACAATCAATTCGTAGTAAAAATTTTTGATTTAATAAGTCATCTTGAAATTTATGAATACATTTGATAATAGAAAGCATTTCTTTCTTAATGGTTGAGTAATTGCTCTGAGTGGTATTCCACTTTCCTGAGTAGTAACGAACTAAGACTTCTTTGTTCGTTTCAGGGTTACGCTGTTTTAAGATACCGCCAAAACCAATATTACTGGCGTCGGTCTCAACTATTTTAGACCAATTTGCATTAACAAGATGTAAACGAGGTAATTGGCGTACCTTACTCTTGATGCGGCAGACAGCGGCCGTATGTTGATCTGTCCATGGTGGTGGCGCTTTTTGGAGTCTTGCGTACAATTGTTTAGTATCGCTCGCAAGATTGTGATAAAAATCAGCGACATAATTTAATGCACCAAGAAAGCGTTGTAATTGTTTGGTGTCGGTAATTACATCGGGAAATTTAGAAGCAAATTCAATGCTTCGTTGAATAGGTGTGATCGTATTATTGACGATTGTATGTCCCAAAAAGCGTATTTCGGTTTGGAACAATTTAATTTTAGGTGCTGATACCACCAGACCATTTTTGGTGACTAAATGTTGAAACACACGGAGGTGTTTGAAATGTTCGTCAATTGTAGAGGAAAAGATTAAGATATCATCGATATAGGATAGGATAAATTCGGAAGAAGGTATGAAGATATCATTCATAATATGCTGAAATTCCGAAGGGGCATTTTTGAGACCAAAGGGCAGAACATTCCACTCATAATGGCCAAAAGGGACGGCAAAGGCCGTTTTATAGCGATCGGGTTCGGCGATTTGAATTTGCCAATAGCCAGATTTAAGATCAAATTTGGAAAAAATATTTGCTCTGACGGTTCGATTTAAGAGATCGCGTTTATTAGGAATGGGATAGCGAATCCATTTAAGGACTTTATTTAAAGGTTTATAATTAATGACTAAACGAGGAACTCCGCGTTCTTTCTCGGCATTATTCATTACGTAAAATGCCGTACAACTCCATGGGGAGTAGGATGGGCGAATGAGTCCCTTTTGTAGAAGATCTTGGATTTCCTGTTTACAGGTTTCTAAATAATGTTGATTCATTTGACAGGGTCGTGCCCTTGTCGGAATATGTGTTTCGGAAAACCCATCTTCATAGGGTAGGTAAACAATATGTTGTTTACGATCCCAGAAGGCATTGGGGAGATTACTACAATTATGTAGTTTGAGATTAGTTTCAAATTGTTGAATTTTTTCTCGAATCGCAACTTGTTTAAGTTGTTCCGAAATTTGCAAATGTGAGATTTCGGCTTGTAAAAAGTTGATGTGATTTTCTTTGAGATTGATCTCTTTTATTTGATTTAAAATTTTAATCAGCGGATCGGATATAAATTCAAAACAGATTGTTTTGTTTTTATATGTAGAAGTAATTCCTTTTTATTAATTTCTTGAATGGGCATAAGTCGTTCAAGAAACGGTGTACCCAAAATTAGGTGTTGGGAGATTTCGTTTACCACTATCAGGTGTAAAGGAATAACAATATCCTCTTTACAAATATGTGCATCCGTAATTTTATACGGGGTTGTTAATGCGCGATTATTTGCTGCGTTAAGGGTTTGTGTCGTTCGTTCACAAAATTTTATTGGAACGATTCCTGCTTTAACGCAATTCAAATCTGCGCCACTGTCAACCAGAGCTATGAGGTTGTGGATGTAATGCTCATTATTAATGAGCAGATTAACTTGAATGTACCATTTCTGGGTAATAACCAAATCAATTTTGGATAAGTGTGTTTGCTCCTCTCGGACCTCGGTGGGTTCGGGACGTGCTGAAGACGACTCTGGGCGTCCCTCTTCAGGAAGCAAAAGTGTCTGCGTGAGTTGTTCTAAATTGCCAAGACGTAGTTGCGTCATGGAGTCTTGTTGTTTAAGACTTTTGATTTCGTCTTTTAATAATTTAATTTCGTGCCGCAAGTCCGTAATGGATGCGGGCTTGTCCTCTTGTGTTGAATATCGGCGTAGTATTTCGCTCATATTATAAGATTCGTCCGATCGGGATGATGGACGAGTATGGAGAATTCCTTGTGTGGGCTCAGATAGAAATTCTACGAGTTTAGAACGTAGAGCTGGTTCCATTGGAACTTGCATCATCGTTTGCATGATCGCTTTTCGATCTGCTGTTGAAAGAACATTAATTGATAAGCCATTCATGGCGATAATTGCTTTGTAATAAGCAGTGTCGTGTTGTGTACACGTCGGACAGTCATAGTTACTGCCACATTCCTCATTGGAAGTGATAGACTGTTCATCATCGGAGATTGCAGATGACTGGTCTTCGTCGGAAGTGAGAAGTATTTTGTACAAGGTTCTTTTAAGACCTTCATCTTCGATTTCGTCTAATTTTTTCTTAGTATAACATCGGCTGGCATAATGACCAACCTTGCCACATTTATAGCATCTTATCTCTTTGTGAGACGCTTTACGCTTGCGTGAGAACTCATGATCTCTTTTATGACGATATTTATTTGCTTCGTCATCGTGAAGATATTTTTTCTTCTTTTTACGCTTGTGTGGGTGATAATCTCGTGCATACGTTTTGGTTGCTTTCCGCATTTTTTCTTGTTCTGGTATTTTAGGAACATTGACAGCAAATTGGCGACAAAATTCGCCCAATTGTTTACGCTCTGTTAAGCGTTGTGATTTTAATTGATGTTTTAATTTTAAATCATTACAGAGAGCTAAGCCCTTTTTGACACATGTGTTAATTAGTGTGCCATACGTATATTGTTCGTATGGGATAGAACCATTGTTTTGGTTCCGTAAGGTTTGTCGAACACGTTCGGAAACAAATTTGGTAATCCATCAATAAATTTGGATTTCCAATGAGCCTGTTCAGGATCATTGAGGAAAAATACACGATTTAGGAAGGTATCTTTATACCATCGAAAATGTGTAAGAGTAGGACATCTTAGATTCTGGAGCAGGGTTCGTGTTCGTTCGCCCTGATCACTAATGCCCCCGGTGAAATGCTGGATAATGGTCAGAATTAAGGTGTAAAGAGCGTCCGACCGTTCAACAGCATTTTCTATTTTAATAGCGGTAAGAATTTCCGCTTTTCGTTGGTCAGTGAGATAATAATCCCACCATCCTCGTAGGATTCTGGTGAATCCATTGGTGATGAAAGTGGTAATCTGTTGATCAGAATTGCAACTAGCACGCGCGACATTGGCATACATGATCATGCGACGCATTTGATCATGAATCTGTTTATCAGATAAGCCATCGATATTCCATTCATAAATTGAGCCACTACTATAATTATTTTGAACGATCGAGTCGTTCTCTTCATAAAGAAGGTCGACTGGCGATGGTCGTTTATAGTAGTATTTGAGGAGATTGGGTTCCTCATATTTGACCGCATTTACCTGAGTTGGCGGCTGGATGTCGGCAAATGCTTGCTCTATTTTAATAGGATCTAGTGATTCATCCTCAGAAGATGATGGTCCACTAGGTGTAGTGCTTGTAGGTGCTCCTATGGGAGAAGGCACTGATGGGGTATGAGATTGCCGCTTTCGTCGAGCTAGCATATTTAGTTTATTCCGTCGGAATTGTTCAATGAGATCTTTGAGATCTTCTTTAGTAACTTCATTAGGAGATTTCAATTTATAACCCGAAACTTCGATTGGGGGTTTAATTGCAATATGTTTATATTGTGGGGTAGTAGTGACCGGTGTAGGTATGATCGTTTGTTTAAGCGTATCTAATTTTGCGCTTGAATCTTGAATAGCTGTTTCGATGCGAATTAATTGTTGACCAATGATGCCAACGACAAGATTTGTATAATTGTTTTGAGCGATTAATTTTTGTAATTCGCGAATTGTCTGATCTTCAGTTTGAATTCGCTTGATGAAGGCCGATGCTTCGATCAAATCTGTTGGGTTGTCCGAGTCGTAACCCTTCAGAGGGTGGATATAACGCGGTAATCTTGGTTCCGCGAATAGTTGTCCACTCTTTAAATTGATCTTCAAGTAAATTTACTTGTCGTATCTCTGTATTAATAGAAAATTCTAAAAACCATTCATGAAAGAATTTGATTTGTTGTGTTTTATTAAAATCATCGTACCAATCATATTTATGAATCATACGATGTATTAATTCGGGATATTTCGCAAGATACCATTCCTGAAAATCAGGAAAATTTTCTATATAAAAATCTCGATTAAAGATTTTTAAAAGATGAGGGTTATCGTCTAAATTCATTTAAAGATGAAAAGACATTTCCGACATCGTCGGATCATCATCTAAATGTGATGAGGAGGTTTTTGGTTTATAAATGGGGTGTGGAATTGTATTTGTGATTTTCACCGCATGAACTTATGTTTGATCATGTTGTTCAGATGAATTGATGGTATCCGATAATTGATCGGACATTCTTTGTGAACCCGACATAGTTCTATCGGATATTCTGCGGGAACCCGACATAGAGAGTCGAGCCGTGATTTGTGGCGTGAAGCGTACTTCAACGTCACCATTTGGTGCCTGGATAATCTGATCAATGTCAGTATCCATAATTATTTGCGGAGGTACCGCTGTGGTTAAGATCCATTCTTGAGGAAATTGGATTTCATCCCAATTGATGATACGATTAGTGGCTACTTTAGATGTAAGGAGATTGGTTTCGACTAAAGTAGTCTTTCCTGGTTTTGTTAGATGTTTAGCCCGAGGGGCTAACGTATTAAGGACCTTAAAATGAACACGATAGATTATTGCTATCGTTTCAGATCCAGGAAGAAAATTATAACCAAAAGTTTTGAGATTTAATGTTATTGCGTCTAACAGATTAATATCTGTAAGTGATAGACTTAAATTTGGATAGACATTAAAATAGACTGGGCCATGACAGAGACTAGTCTGCATAACACCCATGAGGGATTTTGCCCAATCTAAACAGCGCCCATCTCGAAGGGAGGTGAGGAGTGAAGCATTTAAGCCTTGAAGTGTTAAAGGTTTTAATGCTATTTGTATTAATCCAATATGAAGGAAATTATATTTTTCCTTATATGGTTCGGTATCTTCTTCAGATAATAGTTTAATTGTTTGTTCGTTATTATTAACTTGCATTGTGCGCTCCATACTTTTGATGGCGATGGAAGATCGGAAATCAAATGCTCCGATTTGGTATATCTCTTTTGGTTGAACTCTCGGAATTGTCCATTTGTTCAATGCTTCGAGTTTAGTGGGGAACTCGTAGAGATTGGCGTCTTTTAACGCTTGTTTACCCGTATTACGGGTAGATTTATTATGGCCGATACGATGAGTGAGCTGTTGGCTCATCGAAGTAGATTCTTCCTTACTAATGTTCATAACTGTAGATTATTAGTGGTGTTAGAGTGTGCATGATGATAGTTTTCTTCGTAATTTGCCGATAGTAAAAAGGTTGCACGGCTGTCAACGATTTACGACGAAGCAGACCCTCCCGGTCCTAAATGTCTACGCGACTTGGATGCCGTCCCACAACACATACGACACATCGAGAAAGTACAAGAAAACCAGCAGTTAGCATACTAAAGCATCATAATA
This sequence comes from Dactylorhiza incarnata, assembly GCA_033032865.1. Lineage (NCBI taxonomy): Eukaryota > Viridiplantae > Streptophyta > Magnoliopsida > Asparagales > Orchidaceae > Dactylorhiza > Dactylorhiza incarnata. Next base: position 42,033 of record JAWHQI010001689.1, read on the forward strand.
AACTACAGAGAGAACTTAGTAAGAAAGAATGTACCTATTCTCGATCCATGGAAACCCTCTGATACCAGTTGGCGTTGTTTACCCGTATTACGGGTAGATTTATTATGGCCGATACGATGAGTGAGCTGTTGGCTCATCGAAGTAGATTCTTCCTTACTAATGTTCATAACTGTAGATTATTAGCGGTGTTAGAGTGTGTATGATGATAGTTTTCTTCGTAATTTGCCGATATTAAAAAGGTTGCACGGCTGTCAACGATTTACGACGAAGCAGACCCTCCCGGTCCTAAATGTCTACGCGACTTGGATGCCGTCCCACAACACATACGACACATCGAGAAAGTACAAGAAAACCAGCAGTTAGCAGACTAAAGCATCATAATAAACTACAGAGAGAACTTAGTAAGAAAGAATGTACCTATTCACGATCCATGGAATAGCTCTGATACCAGTTGGCGGCGGAGGGCGTTGGAAGGCAGAAGGCGAAGGATTAACTTGAGAATCATAACAAGACGACTAGAAAGGATTTTATTACTTGAACTGATGTACAACTCCAAACATTGATGCCCATTACAATGGCCGAAGGGCCTTATTTATAGGCTGGGCGAGGGCCTTCTGATAAGCTTGCCAGCAAAAAAGAAAGATTCCACAAAGAAAAAGATGCTTTTAAAAAAGCAAAAAGTACATACATTATTAAAGCAAATATTATTGCTTTAGAAAAAGAAAAGATTCCTTCATTATTAAAGCAAATATTATTGCTGTCTGGCTGGCGCATTGTCGTCCTGGGGTCCATTGGAGAAATTATTACTTCGTTGATGCTCTCGTGGCTGGAACTACAGAGTATTGAGGACCCTGTGTCGTTTCATCGTCTGACTGGATTCCAGCGGATGAGGCGTCTGATCCCGCCATGGATACATCATTCTTGGGAAATATGACAAAATCAAAATTATCCGTGAAGACATCTGCGAATTGGGCTTGCATATATTCCATACATTTCATCTTGATTTCGTTAGCAGTAATTTGGGGATTCCGTTTAATTAAGGAATCTTTGAATTGCTTAAGAGTATTGGCAGCCGGTAATTTCGGCGAGCATTTTGCTGCTTCCTCTTTGATGGCAGTTTGCACATCAATAATTTTATCTTCCTCTGAAATTCGATTCCACCATTTAACCATATATTGGCGGATGAGGACTGGCTGTGATTCTGTATTGAACTCGGCCTTAAGATCCCATTTAAATATATGTGGAATCTCATTGGTTACGAAGAAATAAAAAGATGTTTCCTCGGTGAATACTTCAGATTTCTGGCAGATTGCTGCTGTGTCGACCCATTTGGGGAAAAGATTTAACAATTGTGTTGGAAGAATTGTAGTGGTGGCACCAAATTTTTGCCACCAGTTGAAGAACCACGAAGGAATTTCCTTCTTTAGAATTTCAGGGCAGATTTTAATAAACCATGAATGTTTCCTATTTGAATTGTCATAATAGAAAACATTATAAAACGCATCGACATATTCCCAGTACGTAACATTGGCCGTTCTGGTCTTGTCGCGCGATTGAATTTGGCGCTCCCTATTTGGGTGCAAACCCCATAATTGTGGAGTTAATATATTTCGAATAATAATTTTACTATAAGTAATCTCACTATTGAGATTATTTGGCGATTGCCGATGATGTTCAATTTCCGCGGATTCCAGCGCAATGAGGATTGCCTCATATAAAGAGCGAGATTTGCTCTTGATTGGGAACATATTATGCTCCAAGTATTTCTCCTGTAATTTCCATGGAGCATCCATTAGTGGGATGTCATGGCGGTCAAGATAAAGGACTGTTTCCTTGATAGTCTTGATTGTATAGACCGATTCAATTGTAGTTGCATCCTTGTAGGTCATTGGACCATCTTTGTTGGTCATTGGACCAGTTGCATTTGAAGATGATGATTCGCCAATTTGGCGTGATGATTGCGCATGGGAAAGAATTGTCTTTCGCGCTGGAATTTTGTCCAGTCTTGTCTTGGATTGTTTTCGCATGGGTATTTCCCATGCATGTGATCTCTCTGATCTACTCATGCTGCAAAAATTCACGTGTCAGAAAATCAGGAAGGCTATTATTCTGTCCTTTAATATATTCGATATCAAAATCAAAGATTGCTAATTCAGGCCTGCCAGCGAGCAAAGATTTGTTTCGAGGCTAAATGTTTTCATATCTTTTCTAAAATATATTTGGCAGAACTACAATCAATTCGTAGTAAAAATTTTTGATTTAATAAATCATCTTGAAATTTATGAATACATTTGATAATAGAAAGCATTTCTTTCTTAATGGTTGAGTAATTGCTCTGAGTGGTATTCCACTTTCCTGAGTAGTAACGAACTAAGACTTCTTTGTTCGTTTCAGGGTTACGCTGTTTTAAGATACCGCCGAAAACCAATATTACTGGCGTCGGTCTCAACTATTTAGACCAATTTGCATTAACAAGATGTAAACAAGGTAATTGGCGTACCTTACTCTTGATGCGGCAGACAGCGGCCGTATGTTGATCTGTCCATGGTGGTGGCTCTTTTTGGAGTCTTGCGTACAATAGTTTAGTATCGCTCGCAAGATTGTGATAAAAATCAGCGACATAATTTAATGCACCAAGAAAGCGTTGTAATTGTTTGGTGTCGGTAATTACATCGGGAAATTTAGAAGCAAATTCAATGCTTCGTTGAATAGGTGTGATCGTATTATTGACGATTGTATGTCCCAAAAAGCGTATTTCGGTTTGGAACAATTTAATTTTAGGTGCTGATACCACCAGACCATTTTTGGTGACTAAATGTTGAAACACACGGAGGTGTTTGAAATGTTCGTCAATTGTAGAGGAAAAGATTAAGATATCATCGATATAGGATAGGATAAATTCGGAATAAGGTATGAAGATATCATTCATAATATGTTGAAATTCCGAAGGGGCATTTTTGAGACCAAAGGGCAGAACATTCCACTCATAATGGCCAAAAGGGACGGCAAAGGCCGTTTTATAGCGATCGGGTTCGGCGATTTGAATTTGCCAATAGCCAGATTTAAGATCAAATTTGGAAAAAATATTTGCTCTGACGGTGCGATTTAAGAGATCGCGTTTATTAGGAATGGGATAGCGAATCCATTTAAGGACTTTATTTAAAGGTTTATAATTAATGACTAAACGAGGAACTCCGCATTCTTTCTCGGCATTATTCATTATGTAAAATGCCGTACAACTCCATGGGGAGTAGGATGGGCGAATGAGTCCCTTTTGTAGAAGATCGTGGATTTCCTGTTTACAGGTTTCTAAATAATGTTGATTCATTTGACAGGGTCGTGCCCTAGTCGGAATATGTGTTTCGGAAAACCCATCTTCATAGGGTAGGTAAACAATATGTTGTTTACGATTCCAGAAGGCATTGGGGAGATTACTACAATTATGTAGTTTGAGATTAGTTTCAAATTGTTGAATTTTTTCTCGAATCGCAACTTGTTTAAGTTGTTCCGAAATTTGCAAATGTGAGATTTCGGCTTGTAAAAAGTTGATGTGATTTTCTTTGAGATTGATCTCTTTTATTTGATTTAAAATTTTAATCAGCGGATCGGATATAAATTCAAAACAGATTGTTTTGTTTTTATATGTAGAAGTAATTCCTTTTTATTAATTTCTTGAATGGGCATAAGTTGTTCAAGAAACGGTGTACCCAAAATTAGGTGTTGGGAGATTTCGTTTACCACTATCAGGTGTAAAGGAATAACAATATCCTCTTTACAAATATGTGCATCCGTAATTTTATACGGGGTTGTTAATGCGCGATTATTTGCTGCGTTAAGGGTTTGTGTCGTTCGTTCACAATATTTTATTGGAACGATTCCTGCTTTGAACGCAGTTCAAATCTGCGCCACTGTCAACCAGAGCTATAGAGGTTGTGGATGTAATGCTCATTATTAATGAGCAGATTAACTTGAATGTACCATTTCTGGGTAATAACCAAATCAATTTTGGATAAGTGTATTGGCTCCTCTCGGACCTCGGTGGGTTCGGGACGTGCTGAAGACGACTCTGGGCGTCCCTTCTTCAGGAAGCAAAAGTGTCTGTGTTAGTTGTTCTAAATTTCCAAGACGTAAGTTGTGTCATGGAGTCTTGTTGTTTAAGACTTTTAATTTCGTCTTTTAATAATTTAATTTCGTGCCGCAAGTCCTGTAATGGATGCGGGCTTGTCTTCTTGTGTTGAATATCGGCGTAGTATTTCGCTCATATTATAAGATTCGTCCGATCGGGATGATGGACGAGTATGGAGTATTCCTGTGTGGGTTCAGATAAAATTCTACCAGTTTAGAACGTAGAGCTGGTTCCATTGGAACTTGCATCATCGTTTGCATGATCGCTCTTTCGATCTACTGTTGAAAGAACATTAATTGATAAGCCATTCATGGCTATAATTGCTTTGTAATAAGCAGTGTCGTGTTGTGTACACGTTGGACAGTCACAGTTACTGCCACATTCCTCATTGGAAGTGATAGACTGTTCATCATCGGATATCGCAGATGACTGGTCTTCGTCGGAATTGAGAAGTATTTTGTACAAGGTTCTTTTAAGACCTTCATCTTCGATTGCGTCTAATTTTTTCTTAGTATAACATCGGCTGGCATAATGACCAACCTTGCCACATTTATAGCATCTTATCTCTTTGTGAGACGCTTTACGCTTGCGTGAGAACTCATGGTCTCTTTTATGACGATATTGATTTGCTTCGTCATTCGTGAAGATAATTTTTCTTCTTTTTATGCTTGTGTGAGTGATAATCTCGTGCATACGTTTTGGTTGCTTTCCGCATTTTTTCTTGTTCTGGTATTTTAGGAACATTGACAGCAAATTGGCGACAAAATTCGCCCAATTGCTTACGCTCTGTTAAGCGTTGTGATTTTAATTGATGTTTTAATTTTAAATCATTACAGAGAGCTAAGCCCTCTTTGACACATGTGTTAATTAGTGTGCCATACGTATATTGTTCGTATGGGATAGAACCATTGTTTTGATTCCGTAAGGTTTGTCGAACACGTTCGGCAAACAAATTTGGTAATCCATCAATAAATTTGGATTTCCAATGAGCCTGTTCAGGATCATTTAGGAAAAATACACGATTTAGGAAGGTATCTTTATACCATCGAAAATGTGTAAGAGTAGGACATCTTAGATTCTGGAGCAGGGTTCGTGTTCGTTCGCCCTGATCACTAATGCCCCCGGTGAAATGCTGGATAATGGTCAGAATTAAGGTGTAAAGAGCGTCCGACCGTTCAACTAGCATTTTCTATTTTAATAGCGGTAAGAATTTCCGCTTTTCGTTGGTCAGTGAGATAATTATCCCACCATCCTCGTAGGATTCCGGTGAATCCATTGGTGATGAAAGTGGTAATCTGTTGATCAGAATTGCCACTAGCACGCGCGACATTGGCATACATGATCATGCGATGCATTTGATCATGAATCTGTTTGTCAGATAAGCCATCGATATTCCATTCATAAATTGAGCCACTACTATAATTATTTTGAACGATCGAGTCGTTCTCTTCATAAAGAAGGTCGACTGGCGATGGTCTTTTATAGTAGTATTTGAGGAGATTGGGTTCCTCATATTTGACCGCATTGACCTGAGTTGGCGGCTGGATGTCCGCAAATGCTTGTTCTATTTTAATAGGATCTAGTGATTCATCCTCAGAAGATGATGGTTCACTAGGTGTAGTGCTTGCAGGTGCTCCTATGAGAGAAGGCACTGGTGGGGTTGGAGATTGCCCTTTCGTCGAGCTAGCATATTTAGTTTATTCCGTCGGAATTGTTCAATGAGATCTTTGAGATCTTCTTTAGTAACTTCATTAGGAGATTTCAATTTATAACCCGAAAACTTCGATTGGGGGTTTAATTGCAATATGTTTATATTGTGGGGTAGTAGTGACCGGCTGTAGATATGATCGTTTGTTTAAGCGTATCTAATTTGGCGCTTAAATCTTGAATAGCTGTTTCGATGCGAATTAATTGTTGACCAATGATGCCAACGACAAGATTTGTATAATTGTTTTGAGCGATTAATTTTTGTAACTCGCGAATTGTCTGATCTTCAGTTTGAATTCGCTTGATGAAGGCCGATGCTTCGATCAAATCTGTTGGGTTGCCGAGTCGTAACCCTTCAGAGGGTGGATATAACGCGGTAATCTTGGTTCCGCGAATAGTTGTCCACTCTTTAAATTGATCTTCAAGTAAATTTACTTGTCGTATCTCTGTATTAATAGAAAATTCTAAAAACCATTCATGAAAGAATTTGATTGTTGTGTTTTATTAAAATCATCAGTACCAATCATATTTATGAATCATACGATGTATTAATTCGGGATATTTCGCAAGATACCATTCCTGAAAATCAGGAAAATTTTCTATATAAAAATCTCGATTAAAGATTTTTAAAAGATGAGGGTTATCGTCTAAATTCATTTAAAGATGAAAAGACATTTCCGACATCGTCGGATCATCATCTAAATGTGATGAGGAGGTTTTTGGTTTATAAATGGGGTGTGGAATTGTATTTGTGATTTTCACCGCATGAACTTCTGTTTGATCATGTTGTTCAGATGAATTGATGGTATCCGATAATTGATCGGACATTCTTTGTGAACCCGACATAGTTCTATCGGATATTCTGCGGGAACCCGACATAGAGAGTCGAGCCGTGATTTGTGGCGTGAAGCGTACTTCAACGTCACCATTTGGTGCCTGGATTATCTGATCAATGTCAGTATCCATAATTATTTGCGGAGGTACCTGCTGTGGTTAAGATCCATTCTTGAGGAAATTGGATTTCATCCCAATTGATGATACGATTAGTGGCTACTTTAGATGTAAGGAGATTGGTTTCGACTAAAGTAGTCTTTCCTGGTTTTGTTAGATGTTTAGCCCGAGGGGCTAACGTATTAAGGACCTTAAAATGAACACGATAGATTATTGCTATCGTTTCAGATCCAGGAAGAAAATTATAACCAAAAGTTTTGAGATTTAATGTTATTGCGTCTAACAGATTAATATCTGTAAGTGATAGACTTAAATTTGGATAGACATTAAAATAGACTGGGCCATGACAGAGACTAGTCTGCATAACACCCATGAGGGATTTTGCCCAATCTAAACAGCGCCCATCTCGAAGGGAGGTGAGGAGTGAAGCATTTCAAGCCTTGAAGTGTTAAAGGTTTTAATGATATTTGTATTAATCCAATATGAAGGAAATTATATTTTTCCTTATATGGTTCGGTATCTTCTTCAGATAATAGTTTAATTGTTTGTTCGTTATTATTTACTTGCATTGTGCGCTCCATACTTTTGATGGCGATTGAAGATCGGAAATCAAATGCTCCGATCTGGTATATCTCTTTTGGTTGAACTCTCGGAATTGTCCATTTGTTCAATGCTTCGAGTTCAGTGGGGAACTCGTAGAGATTGGCATTTTTTAACGCTCGTTTACCCGTATTACGGGTAGATTTATTATGGCCGATACGATGGGTGAGCTGTTGGCTCATCGAAGTAGATTCTTCCTTACTAATGTTCATAACTGTAGATTATTAGCGGTGTTAGAGTGTGCATGATGATAGTTTTCTTCGTAATTTGCCGATAGTAAAAAGGTTGCACGGCTGTCAACGATTTACGACGAAGCAGACCCTCCCGGTCCTAAATGTCTACGCGACTTGGATGCCGTCCCACAACACATACGACACATCGAGAAAGTACAAAAAAACCAGCAGTTAGCATACTAAAGCATCATAATAAAACTACAGAGAGAACTTAGTAAGAAAGAAGGTACCTATTCACGAGGCATGAAGTCCCTCTGATACCTATATATATATACATATTTATATATACATATATATATATACTTATATACATATATATATGTATATATATATAGATGTATATAGGTATATATCTTAATAATATATATACTTATATATATTAAAGTATATATATAAGTATATACATATATATATATGTATATATATACATATATATATATATTTATAACATATATATATGTATATATACCTATATACTTATATATATAGTATAAGTATATATATAAGTATTTATATGTATATATATATGAGAAGTATATATATAGTGTATAAGTATATATCTAAGTATATATATATATGTATATATATATACTTAATAAATATATGTATATATGTATAAATATATATCTATATATATATATATGTATATAAGTATATATATATGTATATATAAATATGTATATATATGTATAAAATATGTATATATATATGTATATATGTATATTAAGTTTATATATAAGTATATATATATGTCTATATGTATAAATATTATATATATATATGCATATAAGTATATACATATAATTAGTATATATATATATATATTTATATATATATATAAGTATATATATATATATATTATATATTGTATATATATTTGTATATATGTATAAATATATATATATATATATATACATATTATTTTATATATAACATATATATATAAGTATATATATATATATGTATATATATATATAAATATATATATATATGTACATATATATGTACATATATATGTATATATACCTATATACTTATATATATAGTATAAGTTATATATCGATACATATGTATATATAAATATAATAGTATAAGTATATATATAATATATACATATATACATATATATATTTATACATATATACATATATATATACATATATATACTTATAATAGATATATATGTACATATATATGCTTATAATCTACTTATATATTTATATACTAATATATATATATATACTTATATATAATTAATATATATATATACATATATATACTAATATATATATATACGTTATATATAATTAATATATATATACATATATATACATTTATACATATATTTATACATATATACAGATATACATATATTTATATTATATACATATATACATATATAGTATATATACATATATATATATACTTATATATATATGTATATCTATACATATATTTATATATAGTATACATATATATATACATATAAATATAGTATATATATATATATATATATATATTTATATGTATATATATGTATATATATATAAATATATGTATATATATATATATTAAGATATATATATATATATATATACATATATATACTCTAAAGTATATATATCAAATATATATATATATATATGTATATATATATATATATTGTGTATATATATTAAGGATATATAGATATATGTATATATATAATATAATTGTATATATAAATATATACATATATATATGTATATATATACTTAATATATATATATATACATATATATATATTATATATATATATATATAGATACATATATATATTTATCTGTATATATATGTAATATATATGTAGATATATATGTATAAATATATATATGCTTATAATATACTTATATATATGTATATATATGTGTATATATGTATATATATATATTAAGTATATTGGTATATATACATATATATGTATATATATATGTATAAATATATATATATGTATATATATTATGTATATAATATATTTATATATTATTACATATATATATGTATATATAGTATATAGGTATATATATATACATATATATATATATATATATATATAGTATATATATATATATATGTAGTATATATATATGTATATATATATATAATATATTGTATATATATATAAGTAGCTTATATATGTATATAAGTATATATGTATACATATATATATATGTATATATATATATATATGTATATAAGTATATATATATGTATATATAAATATGTATATATATGTATATATGTATAAAAGTATATATGTATATATATATATTATATATATACCTATATACTTATATATATACTTATATATACTTAATATATATATACTTATATAATATCTACATATATATACTATATATATATTATATATACGTATATATATATGTATATATATATATATAAGTATATATATATTAAGTATATATAAGTATATATATAAGTATATAGGTATATATATACATATATATATACATATATTTAGATATATATGTATATAGATATATATAAACTTAATATTACATATATACATATATCACTACAAGAAAATTGGCCTTAGAGTGACGACAATTTTGGTCACTAAATATTGCGGTTTGGTCACTAAAGACATTTAGTGACCAAATTTAATCCGTCACAAGGTGGTTGCAAAATGGGCGTCACAGAATGTCTTTAGTGACCAAATATATTTTTCCGTCACTAAATGTATATTTTCTGTGACAACTAATTTTCGTCACTAAATATACATTTTAGTGACCATTGATTTTCGTCACTAAATATACATTTATACTGACAACTAATTTTCGTCACTAAATGTGCATTATTAGTGACGAAAGTTTATTGTCACTAAATGTAAACTAGTAGTGACAAATGTTTTTCGTCACTAAATGTACATTATTAGTGATAAATTTTTTTCGTCACTAAATATATTTAGTAACCAGATTTATTTAATCACTAGTTGTACAATGCAATAATTACAGCTTTTGGTTACTAAAATTATTTTATTTCATCATTAAATAAAACAATAAATAAAATATTCATTTGCTAAAAAATATCATGAAAGAAAATAGAATGTTTCATTAAATTTATTAATAGAAAAATGTTGGGAGATACCCCAAATCCTTTAGTACGTACAGGCCCAATAGAGCTTTAACTCTATTAAGTAAATATATACAAAAATTCTATAGCAAATAAGATTACTATAATAACTGCATACTGTAACTGAAACATCCATCATATAAACGTCACTAATTTTGTACTTTTGATATCCAGTCTTCAGACTTTGAGTCACATTCTTGTTGAAATTTTTCCAGGAAAAAATCGGTGTTCTATTCACTGATTGCTTGTTCCTGCCAATGGCCTCCAAATTCCGATCTTTCTAAAGTTGGAGTTGAGTTGCTGATCACAAAATTCTCACAAGCCAGCAGTTCATCTTCCTCCACCATATCAGCCCAGGTTTTTTTTTGTACTGTTGGCGGATAAAGACAAACAATTTCTGCCCTGAACTCAAATCCAGACTCCAAATGAAATCTCAACGCCCCAATTCTCGTCAATGGAGGCTTTTGAACCGAGAAAGATTTGATTTTAGTGGGCAATGCTGCCGCTTTCTCGCTGCTGATCACAAAGTGCTTTCTCCCTGGCCCTTGCATCTGGATGTCAACCGTGATCACTAGTTTTTCAGTCCCAATATCTGATTTTATTCTTTCAACTGAATATTCTGATATTGCCACAGGCTTGGAATGGGGAGTAACTTTCACTGACAGGGGTGAAAGATTATCAGTTGATGCTTCATGATTGCCATTACCAGAAGAATAATGATCTGTCTCGGTTTGGATATCGGGCAAAGAAGTGACCGAGGTCAAAGGAGCTGTGCTGATCTTCTCGTCGCCGAGAATGTGTATGGCAGAAACTGGGGTAGAAATTGAGGAGTTGCTTCTTTCGGCTATCTGGAATTGCTTCTGATTCAGGTCATCCATGATTTCCCAAGCCCTCTCAAAGGATTTCAGATATGATTCTCCATTGAAGTCACTAGCAGGTTTTTTCTTCATCATGGAGGATGGCTTTGGCTTCTGCGTGCCTTCTGTTTGCAGCAAACATATAGACAAGTTGCACATCTTGTTGTAATCTCTCTCTATTGCCAGAGCTCTCCTGCAATATCAAGAATTATTTTTGTATGTTTGTAATTATACAAGATAAGAACTACTTCTCGGTTCTCATAATTACAAGCTAAGAAATACAATGAATCGAAGATCCTTTTTAATATCACCAGAACTACAATGTTAGAATTGAAGCGAATTGTCAAACATAGAGCAGATGCAGGAGAAACAAACGGTAAAGTGGATCCGCTTCTTTGTAAATTTCACATTGCATGTAGGCCCAAGCAAGGTTCCCTAGCAACCTGAAGAACATATAAACGTCAATCTCATCCATTCCTCATGCTATGCCCCACTAATCTTGGAATATTAATAATAACAAAGCAAAAAAGAACATAATACTCTCAATAATATGCCATATCTTATAGACTTTTCCCTTGCTTGCTAAATATAATAATAGAATAATAGTAATGGCACAGGGGAAGCCCCCATTATTTCAAGAACACTCACCATATAAAATGCATAGTGTAACTGAAACATCATCATATATATAAATCAATCATCTATATCGGTGAGAGTTTTTTTGAGTTAAAAACAGCTTTTTTATTTGAAGAAAAATGCTAGAAATCTAAAACAATCAATGATAAAGATCAAAAGCTCAATTATAAAAAAATCTAGAAATAAGTATTTGACGCCGCCGACCATTAATGAGGGGAACGTGATATTTCCGTTCAGAATGCGACAACCAACAAGAGATTAAAGGAAGAGTGGAACTGGAATCCAAGAAAAAAAATTGTCATTTTTTGCTGAAAATTGAAAAGTATTCGACAAAAAAGTGTAAAACAGCAAAAACTTCAAAACACATGAATATATACCATTTATAGAATCGGATATTTAGTTTATTTATTTAACACATTTACATTGAGATCTATATATTCTTGTAGGTATAACTTATAAGTCTCAATTAGATGCTAAAAAATTATGGGTTATGCAAATTTAATCAAATTTACTGTCTAATTAGGGGGGGATTATGTGTGAACTTCTGAGGCCACCATCTCTGGATCATCAATCGCGCCGATCACAGATCCACTCTCAGAGCTGCAAGTGAAGAACAAGAGAAATTTATTAAAAGAAATATATCTCACAATAATGCTTAAAAGAAAAGTCACTGCTCTCAATTACAGGCCCTAATAAATACTAGTAATACTGGAAGCACAATAACGATTAGTGTTGGTCGACGATTCGAAAGAGCTAAAAAAAACTCAATCAGTTAGTACGCCCCAATTGTAAAGCAAATTTTATAAGACAATAATCCATAAAATCAACAGCCACAAAAATCGCTCCTAACAGAAGCGTTTGTACCATACTACTTGCGGCAAGAGAAAGAAACAGAAGCAGGACCTTGGAGTCCAATCACTTAAGCGGAGTAAATGCAGAATTCATATTATTTATAGATTTTATTTCAAAATGGTAAACAAATGTGTAAATTCACTCAGGCGTTATCGATTTTGCATAACAAATCGAGCTAAATAACTAACTACAAGTCCTCCTCTTCTCTAGCTGTGGCAATTGGCTTTCATATCTGAAACTAAAAATGACAGTTCCTCTGTTCCTATTCCAACCATATGTGCCCTCATTCTGCAGCTTGCAAGAGATGTCTTTAGCCTCATATATTTTCCTACCCGTAACAATAAGTACACAATATGATATCAATTCAATAAAATTGGAGTCGCATTACTTAGAATCTGGTTGGAGAAGTTGAACTTCAGTCTCCTAGAAAGCATTATGAAATAGAATATATATAAATAAATCTTGCTTAGAAATTAGTAAAACATATAGTTAATTTACTGAACTTGGGGGGTCAACTCATGTTCAAAAAGGCATATACATATATTATAATCATATTTAATGTACCAGATTCCAGAATTGCATGTGATCATATGAGTTGGTACAGGGAAACAAATATGAATACAAAAAAACAAAATTATCAACCAACAATCTAATCTACAACACTCACCATATAAACTGCATAGTGTAACTGAAACATAATCATATAAACATCAATCTTATATTTTGGAAATCAAAGAAATAGGTATCCTTTTAAAACAAATGCTCACCTGTGGGAAACACCTGATGGCCAAAAACAAATGCTAATTTTCAGTTGCTCATCAATCTATACACCGAAATTCATTGAATCAGATGTTCTGAAGCACAACTACTTCAAATAAGTTCAAATTAAAGGATCATAACCTCTCTGCGAGGTAATTTGCGCGGGACCCAGAAAGACTGTTAGAACTCCACCGACTCGAGCAGGTTGTGGAGCATAACGCATAGCCTTGAGCGTGATCCAGCGAGTCGGCGCAAATGATGCGTCCCTTGAAATCGGCGCAAATGCTGCAAATGACAGCTCAAGAGCAATCAACTGAAGCCAACTAGAAGCATAAGATGTCCTCCTAACAATATAGCTAGATTCAAAATTTTAAGGCAGTAAGGAGGAAACTTAACCTTCTCATCCTGCAGAGTGCAAACATCAATACAAAACAGCAATCGTCAAACTGCAACTATACGAGGCCAATGCAGATGAAAATTAAAAATCAAGCGAGAATTATTGAGAAATATAAAATTGAAAATGGGGAAGAACATTAAATTTTGAAATCAAAACCCATTAAAAAGCTCCAGTAGAAATTACCTAGCTTACTCCAGTCGAGAATACCCAAGCAAGCAAACGCAAAGGCAGGAGGCGGCGCAGAAGGAAATTAGGGCAGGCGGGAGGCGGCACAGTGGAGGAAATCTCAAATCGTGCTTAGGGCTCGAACGTGCTGTCGTCGAGAGGGAACTTAGGGCTCGATAGCGTTAGCGATAATGAACACACTGTTATGCCTCGGCGATGTGTAGGGAGTAGAAGGGGGCTGTCATCGAGAGGGATCGCAGAAGGGGGCTGCCGTCGAGAGGGATCGCAGAAGGAAATCGAGTCGGGATTTGCGAGAGGGGGAGGAAGCTCTGGAATAGAAACTGTAGGGTTAGATCGTGATTTTGGAAGGGAGAAACAAAAGTGAAATATATTGGTAATAATTTAGGGCAATGTTATACGCAGTCCTATTCTCGCTATTCGCAGTCCAATTTTTACGAGTTTTTCCGCACTTTTTGAAAATACGCTATGTAAATGCATTTTTTAGGAAAATTGTTCAACACGAAAGTTGTAGATCTCGTCGAGATCTACAACTTTTGTGTTGAACACTTTTCCTAAAAATGCACGCACAAGGCGTATTGCCTCCCTGATTGAAATATGAGCGTAATTTTTGTAAATACGTCTTGTACATGCATTTTTAGGAAAAGTGTTCAACACGAAAGTTGTAGATCTCAACGAGATCTACAACTTTCGTGTTGAACAATTTTTCCTAAAAAATGCATTTACATATCGTATTTTCAAAAAGCGCGGAAAAACTCGTAAAATTGGACTGCGTATAACATTGCCCATAATTTATCATTTTATTAGTAATTAGGAGGGAAGTTTTTTATTTTGGTGGGAAGATATTTTTATTTATGAGGGTTAGATTAATGACTAATTATTTTAGTCACAAATTAAAATATTTAGTGACGATAATATTATTTAGTCACTAATAATTAGTAATTTTGACGAAATACTATCCTCGACGAACGAGTTACGGACTTGGCCGGGATGCTCGTCTTCATGGTCGATGCGTCATCGAGCTCTCGAGGAAGC